>NIUQ01000637.1:0-44434 GCA_002796945.1 Plectus sambesii | reverse complement strand
AAAAAAGAAAAAAATGAAAAAAAAAAAAAAAACCCAATAAAAAAAAAGAAAAAAAAAAAAAAAAAAAAAAAAAAAAAAAAAAAAAATGAAAAAGTAATAAAATATTAAAAAATTGTATTCATGCGAGATATTAGTAAAATACCTTTCGCTTTAACACACTAACTTTGAAAAAACCGCACGAACTTTAGTGTCA
Source organism: Plectus sambesii (assembly GCA_002796945.1). Lineage (NCBI taxonomy): Eukaryota > Metazoa > Nematoda > Chromadorea > Plectida > Plectidae > Plectus > Plectus sambesii. The sequence continues at coordinate 44,241 of NIUQ01000637.1, read as the reverse complement.
CCCTGCAGGAAAATGTGCATAGGTTGTAGAAAATAAAGTTTCGCATGAGCAACACGCGCATTATGTGACTAAAAAATTTAAATAATAGGCCTCTGACCTGGACCGGACCGTGGACCGCGGTACTTGGTGCTGGCCTGGACCGGACCGTGGACCGGACCGACCTCAAAAATCCTGGACCGACGCATCTATAGAAATTCGTGCAGACTGTGAAGGGCTTCAAATTTTTGTTGATATTTTTACTTTTCTTGTAATGCTGTTTTGTTCCATAAAAAGATGATTTATGAGATTGTGAGTCGATGAGAAGCAAAGAGGACAACTGTTACAGCGCCAGCTAGTGATAAATGGTTGCCGAGTTAGACAGTGATTGATGATCAGTTAGAGTCATCCATCTGGAACCGTTTGTGCTAACGCCGAGCTCCTCGTTGCTGAAGTTAGGTTTAGCCGTTGCTTCTCTAGACCGTGCCTCGAGCCGCACGGCCGGCTACCTTCCCTCTTCCCGAAATAAACATACGAAATATTGTGTGCAAGTAACACAACAACAACTTTAAAATAAAGAACGAAAATTTTAAAAAAGGTAAAAAAATATGGTTCTCCAAAAACTGAAAATTTTCGTGTCAAGACCAAAACTTAAAAAAATAAAGCTTTGTAGGATAAAAAATGCCATACTCCCAGCTTTCAAACGGGCTATCGAACGTCCGGATTGGTCAACTCTGAGCGGCGTGGCGTTCAAAACAAATGTGTTCAAATAACTTGGGACACCCTGTATCATCGCACTCGTATACAGCATCACGTGAATGCACACCATAGTTTCTTAACGAAAACTGAGCATGCATCGCGCAAAGAAAAAAACGTAGTATATACTCAATTCAGTTGATTTAAAAGTAACCATGATCGTATGTTCGAAGAAATTTTGAAATATTCGTAGATAAAATTTTATAGTACAGAGATAAAATACAGGGTGTATCAAAAGTAGGTAAACACGTTTGAAGACATGTAGCTCTGCTAGTACGCAACCAAATTTAATGCGGTTTTTGCATTTTGTAGAGCTATTGTTAACTTAAATTTTCGTTCTTTAGTCATAAAAATCCGATCACAACTGTTCATTTTACAAACTTATAACGAAAATGCATGATTTTGTGATTTGCGCGCAGAAATTTTTTTTTTTCTTCAGCGTTTGTACCGCTTTCACAGTGTCCGCTAAGCGGTTGTCCCGCAGAGTAGCGGGGTCCACTCCTCTGGCCCGTCGTCGCGATGCGACTTTGGGCCATGGTTGATGCGACTGGTGAGAATCGGCCGGCCTGTCGCGAGGGCCTGTCGCCGGAATATTCGCAGCATAGCTGCTACCAATTCCCCGACCCACGAAAGGATGAGCACCTTGGTTGGGTGAGGGGCCGCCCTCAGCGGGAATTGAACCCGCGTCCTAGAGACTGATGAGTGAATGAAGATTTAGACCACTACACCATCGGCCCGTTCATTTGCGCGCAGAAATATCGACCTCTTTTTCTTTTACTTATGACATTTAAACTGAATCAAACGAAGAAACGTTCTATCGTCTTTTAATGAAATAATGATTGTGTTAAAAATGAATGCAAGACGTTTGACGATTAACCGAAGGACCGCAATTGTTTGTCATTGGTCTGCTTGCGGTAAAAATGCGCGAGAAACGCGCGTAGACGCAAAATCATGCATTTTCGTTAAAAATTTGTAAAATGAGCAGTTATGATCGGATTTTTATGGCTAAAGAACGAAAATTTAAGTTAATAAGAGCTCTACAAGATGAAAAAAACCGCATTATACTTGGTTGCATACCAGCAGAGCTACTTGTCTTCAAAGGTGTTTACCTACTTTTGAAACACCCGATATATTTGTAAAAAAAATATTTTACACTCTACTTTTAGCCGTATAAATTTATGTGCATTGTTAACATTTCTTCATGTATTCATATTTTAGCGCTCAGCAATCACTGAAAAATTTATATTTGACAAAATTTAAAACAATCAATCCCTTCTCATTGCCATTTACTTTTGATATTGAGAATACTTGGGTATCTTTGGCGCTGGAGGAAGATAAGGAAGAGTCGCAAGCAACAGAAGATCATGCAGAACTGCTTCAGAGGGCACTATTAGACAATGTGAAAATGTTGATAATTGAAGGAAATCCAGCAAGTGGAAAAACATCTCTTATGAGACGACTGGCTTATGAATGGGGAAGACAAATGGAAGAAAAGCAGAGAACAATAGTAAAGCAAACGTTTGTGAATTGGGTTAAACGAATATTTATACGGACAGAGAAGAATACGAAGGCACTCTTGCACTACGATCTAGTTATTTACATCGAGTTTCGTGAAGTGCGTGAGGAAAAATTTGAAAGCATTGCACAAATGGTGCTTTACTACTACAAGAATCACATGAATAAAGAGGGTTACAAAAATCTTGAAAAATTAATGAATAATGAGCCTTTTTGTAATACACACCGCATTTTAGTATTGTTGGATGGTTATGATGAATCTTCACTAAAAAACCAGTGTGCAGAATTAAACACATATTTGTTTGATAGCATGATTGATAAGCCACTTTTATTCAATGTTGTAGTAGCAACAAGAAAGGGATATTTGTCAAATCTTAGAGGACGTCAAGGGAGATTTGTGTTTGCTCAAGTGCTTGGTTTTATAACAAAGAAACAGAAAGAAAAGTATATTTCCAATCATTTTTCTTCAAAAGAGAAATCAACCAACAACATCAATGAAGTGCTCAGATTACTGAAAGCAAATCAGAATTTGGATAAACTCGCTGAAACGCCTCTGTTTCTCACCTTCATTTGCCTTGTGCATGACCGTATTACTGACGATGATCCAGCTGAAGCAATACTGAATCTCTACTGCAACATTGTCTGGTATCTTTTGGATCGATATCAAAAATCAATAATCAGCAGCAATAGACAACAAAACGAACATCAACAGCGATTAACAACTAAATTAAGTGTACCAACACTTTTTGAATATGAATCGCAAACCAGTGATGATAACGAGTTAATAATTCAAAATAATTATTTTCACTTTCCCCAACTTCATTTTCTTGGACTTATGGCATTGCATAACATAGAAAAGATTGTATTCTTGTTTTCTGATTTAGAAAATTTTCAAGTGAGAGAGATTGTTGAAGCAGTTGGTTTGATAAGAAAGGAAGAAAAGAGAAACTCTCAAAATCAAAGAATAATTGAATATCTCTTTCCTCACCGGACAATTCAAGAATTCTTAGCAGCTTTTTCTTTTTTTCTTTCTCATGAAGAAATATCACTTGAAGCGCTTAAATCTAAACTTTATCAAAGTAATGCGGATGTCAACGAGTTTAGAATGTTTCTGAGGCTGTTTGCTGAAACAAAGACAATACCAGTAGAAACAACAAGACAGCAAGAGTATTTGAAATGGATCGAAAAGAGGTCCTTGTCAAACGTACAAGCCGCACTTTATGATATTTATCTGACTCGATTTTGCAAAACAAATCCACTCTCACTGCCATTTACATTTGACATAGAAAACACATGGGTTTCATTGGCATTCAGAGAAGATTTAGAGCATTCACAGGCAACAGATGATTATGCAACATTTCTCAAGAAGGCATTTGAAAAAGCAAATGTACTGATTATTGAAGGAAAACCAGGAACTGGAAAAACGTCTCTTATGCAAAGATTGGCTTATGACTGGGCAAAAGGCATGCAAGAATTATCTCATTATGATCTTGTTATATATGCTGAGCTTCGTGAAGTGCGTGAAGAGACATTTGAAAGTAATGCTGATTTTGCTCTTGCGTACCTCAGAAAATACCTTCTGAGTGAAGTACTTCAAGATCTTAAATTTCTTTTAGCCAACAAAGATTATTACCAACAGCAACGCGTTTTATTACTGCTTGATGGATATGATGAACTATCTTCAGAGAAGCTGTGTAAAGAATTGATTAATAATTTTTCATCAGGCACCAATACAAGTTCACGTTTATTCAACATTGTGCTGACAACAAGGCCCGGTTACTCAACAGAGCATAGCGGAAAAGATGGACGCTATTTTTTTGCTGAAGTTCTCGAATTTACAACAAAGCAGCAAAAAGAAAAATACATACTGTATCATTTTCTCTCATCACAGACTGATAATAAACGTAATATTACAACAGTATACAATTTATTAGCCAAAAATAAAAATTTGAACACTCTTGCAAAGACACCACTGTTTCTGACATTCATTTGCTTGGTATACGAAAGAATCAGTGATGGCACACTGCTCGAATTATACTGCAGTATCATATGGTGGCTTATTGATAGGCATCAGCAAGATAATCCTGATCGTAATATTCCATCAGATTTTGGATTTCAAAGCGACTCCGTACTGGCTGCTAAGCCCTTGAAAATAAGGGAGAAGCAAAACGCAATTCAAAAATATTATCTGCAATTTCCACAACTTCTTTCTCTCGGTAAAATGGCACTGAACAATTTAGAGAAGGATGTTTTTCATGAAACTGATTTCACTGAGTTCAATATAAAATCCATTGTTCTTAATGTAGGATTGATAAGGAAAGATGAATTTTACGATCACTCATCTAATCTTACAATTAGATATTCATTTTCTCACAGGACGATTCAAGAATTTCTTGCTGCATTCTATTGCTTTTGTTCAAATGATCCAACAAGCGAGTGGTTATTACCTAATTCTAAATTGGATACAACAAAAATGAATGAATTCGAGAGGTTTTATTTCCGAATCGCTTTAGCCAGCAAAATGCCAATACACGCAGAGAAACGCAAATATTATTTCGAGAGAATAATTGATATCAACCTGAATGTCAAATTTGATGCATTGAATACTATAGCTGGGTTTAACAACGAGCTGCTAAATTGGTTCCTCTCACAATGCAAAAACGCACAAAACATTTCTTTGTACGGCGAAGTGAACAGCGGAAGACATGAGCCAAGCATGACAGATGAAACATCTGTACACAATGGATTAATCATCACATCAAAAATGTCCCATACAATATTCTCGTTCACTGACTTGATCGAGCTCCACTCACTGATATTTAATGAATGCACATTCTCAGCCAATTCTCAGCTCTCAATCAGGAATTGTCCATCCCTGAAAAAGCTGATATTTAATAAATGTGAAATGAAAAGCAGCACAATCGTTGGTATTGCAACACTGCCAGCAATCGACACTGTGCATTTCAATAAATGCAATATTGGGATGGCAACATGGCAGTCAATTACAGATCAAATTAGCAACAGTAATGTTAAAAGGTTGAAGGTGACATTTGGGGACAATTTTAAAAAAGAATTCTTGATCCACTTGCAAAAATGCAGCAATGTTGAAATGGAAATTATAATAGCGGAATATAAAATTCTTCAAAATGACCTGTTCTCATTCAGTGACTTGATCAAGCTCCACTCACTCACATTTGAACAATGCACATTCTCAGCCAATTGTCAGCTGTCATTAACAAATTGTCCATCTCTAGAAATTCTAATATTCGCTTCTTGTAAAATGAAAAGCAGCACACTCGTTGGTATTACAACATTGCCAGCAATCCACACAGTGCAATTCTGGCTATGCAATATTGATTTGGCAACATGGCAATCAATGACAGATCAAATAAAGAACAGTCCTGTCATAGCTTTGCGGCTTACTGCAGATTATTTTGTGGAAGGCATTTACCCTGGATTTCTACATCTCCTGCAGAAATGTGAACGCATCCAACAAATTCATGTCGAAGATACTTTAGATTCATGGTTAAGGTTTATTTTTAATCGTTATGAGGAAGAATTGACTGCAAATTTAGCACAAACAGCACAAAAGTTACCTGGACTCACGAGCATTACTCTTGCTACTCATCTACTTAATTCAAAGGTCAGACTGAACGAAAGCAACAATGGACGAATTGAGAAAGCTGGTCAACAAAGAAATCCCCACTTTTTCATCAAATACGTGTGATGATGATCCTGAACTGAACGAATGAAGATCAATGAGGGCTCACTAAAATCAGGGCTATTTCTCAGCTATCCTATTGAAAAAACGACCCTGACGATCGTGACACTGCCAGTCCTACCTACTCCCTAGTTCCATGTGCAGAGAATCGGCTGAACAGAGGTTTCTCTCCCCCTACTGGGGCTCATTTCACCTTGCATCCTCACCTCACTTTTAAATATCAGATGAGGACGCAAGATGTGTGCAATTCGGCCCAGAAATTAACTGGCAAAATTTGAAATATGGGTGGTGGAACTTACAACATTTCGTGTTACTCAGAACCGTGAATGAGGCAGTTCATTGTAATTCAGCGATAATGTTAATCGAGAATGCTAACTGAATATTAAAAAATCTGCGGAGTGATTGATACGGATTCTCATTGAAGCCAAATCTGTTCTAAATCGAAACTTCTTTGCTCATAGACGTTATCAATTTAATGTTCATCCTAACACAAGGATGAGATTCAATGGGATAATATCACCAAATGGAAGATATCGGATTCGCAACTATTTTCCAAATCATGGCTAGCCACAACTACAAACTAAGAAGAAATGCCAATCGTTCCCGCGATTTTTCAATCAATTTACAGCAACGTCCGACCTATGGCGGATTTTCAAAACGATCCACCTGAATATCCATTGGCCCCAGACATTGCTTAATCCTGTTGTTTCCACCACCCTTAAGATTATCATCCAAATTCATTACTGCAAATGCATTGCATCCACAACCAGCCATCATCTGAGATGCGAAACCAGTAACTCATAGCCTGTACTAGACGAGTACAGTATAAGCTGCGACATGGTTTAAAAGCCCTTCTGGTTCAGTCATCCTGGCTACTTAATACCTGGCTATCCTAACCTAACGAGAAGAAATGACTGTAAATAAAGCGCAACCGAGCGCGATAAAAGCCGGCAAAGACCGAATCGGAGCAACCAGCTTATTTTGGTTGGCTGTCAACAGAACGAGTCGAAAGAATCCTCTAAGTGAGCTAAAATCTGATTTGAGCATCTGAATCGGGAATTTGTCCCAGAAATGCGTGTTTTAAAAAATTTTCAATACTATAGTGCTCCATCTCAAAGGACATAGCTATCCAGAGACTGAATTCACTATTTCGCGAGGTTTTTTGTAAATTACAAACAGAATTCTGAACAGAATCTTACCACTTTCACGCACATTAAGGTGCAGCACAATTCCACATCTTTCAACCAACAAATCTTTTAATTAATTCGAGCGGTTCCTCTAGATTCGACTTTTACGCCAAGTATTAAAATCCGCGCGCGATGAAAAGCAAATAAAAATGAGCTTCACTCAGGTGATTTAGTTTACTTTACTTGACACTGACATGCACATTGTCACGAAGATAGAATCTTAATGGCAGAGCGGCCCACTTAGCGCCATACCCTTCGAGGCCAATTCTACTTTTGACAACAACATCGGAATGATTAACAACGAACAAATCATTGGCGAAGAAGAGCTCTTCATTGACGGTGGTATCTTTCTGATCGAAGGCCGCCTTGGTGATGCCGAGAGCCTGACAGAGCTTGCTCGGCCCGCTGCACAAGTCGCGCGGCTTGAGGGGGCGCTTCAGTTCTTTCACGCTGCGTCGTCGAAGCATAGCTTCCAGACCGAAGAGAGGCTCGGCGGCACGTATGAGGACGGCGGAACCATAGCCCCTACTGCTGACGTTCAGACACTGCCATGTGCCGTAGATGTTGTAAACGTAAGCTGTCCCCGGATCCATGTACATCGCCTCGTTGCGCGCGGTGCGTTTGCCGTTGAACGAATGCGACCCTTTGTCGTCTCCACCCGGATACGCCTCCGTCTCCACGATTCGCGCCACCATCAACTCCCCCTCGCAATCTCTCACGATCAGCTTTCCCAGCAGCGCTTTCGCCAAGTCTTCGCTTGGCCGGTCGAAGAACAGCCTTTTCAGCCGCGCACCGTAGTCGTATGCTAATTTTTTGGAGCACGCGGCTTCTTCAGCGTCGTCTGGCGTATCCGGGGCCTCGATGGCCAATTGCTTGGTAGTCTCAATCGCCAATCGCTTGGGGGCCACAACGGCCAGCTGCTTAGCTGAATCAACGGCCAATCGCTTGGCCATGTTGGACGATATTGAAGAAACAGCCTAAAACAATACTCACTATAAGTCAGATAACACATTCATCGAGGCAGTACGAAATACGCATGGAAAAGCTGAAGATTTCCTTTAGAAAATTCCTAACTCGTTCATATTCACTTTTCTATACTGATTGCTAAAAGGGAATAAAATGTTAAAAACTCTGCGGATCCAGGATAAGTGCGAGGAAGGTATAGAAATGATCGAACAAAAAATCTTGTTTTGCCGGTACAACACAGAACAGAAATGATCAACTTATTCGCGTGCCTAAACATGAGACAGAGATAAGAGCGACGTTGTGAGTGTCAGACAAGGCACAACACGTTTTAGGTAACATTTCGCAATGACAGTTATATACGGTGTGAATGTATTCGTGTTGAAGTATCAGGGATTTGAACACCCGAGCAAATCTGAAGGAATAACGAGATATCAGTGAAAAGTAGTTTACTGCAAGCAATATAAGCTGAGGAGCACCCAAATAAGCACAGAGCAATACTTCAATACTGAAACCGTCCAATCTGTATCGTTTGTCTCAGTCAGTCAGTGATCACAGATCGTCGATTCTGTCGAACCGCTCCTCGAGATCAGACGTTCATGCCTCGTATTAAAATACGCGCGTGAGGAAAAGCGAATAGAAACGAGTTGCGCTCGGCTGAGCACTACCACATCACGTTGATTTATTTGACACTGACATGCACATTGTCTCGAATATAGAACCGTAGCGGTAGGGTGGCTAATTCAGCGCCATATGTTTCAAGGCCAATTCTGCCTTTCACAACAATATCGGATTGATCAACAACGAACGAATCATTAGCGAAGAAGATCTGTTCACTGATGGTCGTATCGCTCTTATCTATGGTGGGCTTGGTGATGGCGAGAGCCTGACAGAGCTTGCTGGGACCGCTGCACAAGTCACGTGACTTGAGGAGGCGGTTAGGGTACTTCAGATTGCGTCGTCGAGTCATAGCTTCCATGCCGAAGAGGGGCTCGGCGGCACGGATGAGCACAGCGGAACCAACACAGCCCTTGCTGGTGACGTTAAAACATTGCAGGTTGCCGTAGATATTGTAAACGTAAGCCGTCCCCGGATCCATGAACATTGCCTCATTTCGCGCGGTGCGTTTCGGTATGAACGAAGGAGACGCTGTATCTTCTCCAATCGGATACGCCTCCGTCTCCACGATCCTCACCACCATCAGCTCCCCGTCGCACTCTCTCACGATCAGTTTTCCTAGTAGGGCTTTCGCCAGTTCTACGCAAGACTGGTCGAAGAACAGCCTCGTCAGCCGTGTACCGTAGTCGTATGCTAATTTTGAGCATGCGGTTTCTCCCACGTCGTTTGGGGTATCCGGAGCCACAATGACCAACTGCTTGGGATTCTCAATGGCCAACTGTTTGGGAATCGCAATTGCCAACTTCTTGGGAGTTTCAATAGCCAGGCGCTTGGGGGCCACAACGGCCAACTTTTTAGACGCCTCAATGGCCGCCAATCGCTTGGACATGTTGTATGATATTACACAAAAAGCCTAAAACATTGTCACATATAAGCCAGATGATGTGAGCTAGATAGCACATTTCACCGAGGCGGTATGATAATACTTCTGGTCGTCTGAATTAATGCAAAGTTATAAAACAAGTATGAACATTTATTCGAAACGCCACAAAACGAGATCAACAGTAATGTACATCACGCAGGCAGATTATGAGATGATTCGTGTAATGAGAGGTAAAAGTCAAGATGGCTGTTGTTCGATAAGTTCCGCTTTCATAGCAAAGCTCTGCTGCTGTTGCGGGGTTGGCGGCGCTTGTTGTTGTGGGAGTCGTTTGATGCACTGAATCTGATTGATCAAAGCCTCGGGGCCTTCCACTGCCAACTGATTAAACAGCGCTTTCTGAAACATAATAGTTTAGAGAATGTGCGCTAATCTAAACTCAAATAATTGGTTGATAGCCGCGTGGCTGGGATTTACACTCCCAACGAACAAAAAGTTTCTAATTAATGTTAAATGCAGCAAGTGATCAGTACATTTACTTTATTGCAGAGTTCTTTTATTGTTTTATCCGTTAATTTCATCTGGTTATTTCTGATATACCTTTCCCATCTACCGTTTACATTTTGATTAATGTAGTGCATGTCCTTGCGATTTCATCAAGTCACAACAGGCAATCTAACATTATCAATTAAAATACTGTATCCACCAAGAAATCGCCTACCGCAGCATCAACCGTTGGTGTCAGCGCATAAGGATCTTGCAGTCTCGCGCCATTCTGCGCTTCGTCATCTGAGCATTCGGCAAGAATCTCGTTCGATGGATCGTTCATTTCGCTAAAAACAGCTGCATAATTTACGAGTGTTCGAACAAGCTTTAGAAACCGTGGCGGCTGGGTGCAATCCAGCGTTGGCAAAAATCCAACTTTGGCAACGACATATCGCCGAGTACACAGGTCGTCAAAGAATTTTTTTGAACAGCAATCAATACTATATTGACAAAGACAAGAGCGGAAAGCGCCGATCAGGATTCAGAATTTTCAGGATTCACCGATCAGGATTCAGGATTTTCCCGATTCGCTGCCGAACAGAAAAATCGATAGTCACGATTGTTCATCGCACAAGATTGTTGCCGGAATCCATTTTCACCAATTATTACCCGCGCAAACAGAGCATCGTCAATCAAAGGGTGACACAAAAGAGACATGAAGCAGAGAAGGCATTAACGATAAAAACAACACGAACAACGCGCGGCTAGTAGAAAACTAGTCGGCCTAAAGGGCGACCGGTACGCGAAGGCTACCGTAATCTGAGCGCGAGATTTGAACTGCATTACGTAAGAGTTTGTGACCATAACAATGCCGTACGGTGCTATTTGAATGCAAACATTGTAATCAGGCGAGAATCGCTTTAGGACCTCTCTCGTACCGGTCGCCCTTTAGCACAACTAGTAGAAAACGGATACACGATGGCGCTAAACGAGCGAGCAGTAGTACAACGCACGATCAAAACGCCTCCCGCAAATCATTCCCGAAATTCTCATTCAAACTTCGCGGCGAGTCGTCTATTTCTTTGCTTCTTCTGACCGGAAGACGACGACGGATGAGAGGCAGCCGATGTCGCTTGGGCGGGGGCGGGTCGCTTGACCTCTTGGTCTTCAGTAGACTGCCGTCCTTTGCCGCTGCCGCTCGCAACGGTCGCCCGCTGCTCTTTCAGCTTCTCAACGGAGGCCTTGGCATACTGCGACGGCTCCTTCTTGCGTATCACCTGCGAGTATTTTTAATCAGCATAGGACACGTGATTACCATATTTATGGATATAGTGGTACTGTACAACTATTATTTCAATCCCTTCCCTACCACGTACCACAATTATTTCAACCTCCTGCTCAACATATGCCATCGTCACTAAGACTCGGAAAATAATTTATTTATAAACGAAACAACATCAAGTTAAAAACTCCATATCCCAACGGTAAAGAGACCTTAAATCACAATCACTTACATCACTGAAATCGACATGTTCCAGATCAACACGGGAAAAAAGTGATACGTGTACCACAATTTCCGCGAGTACCACTATTATTTCAATCCCTCGCTACCATGTACCACTACTTTCGCGAGTACCATTATCTCCGTAAATACAGTATTTAATCTCCTAACCTGCGTCGGAACCATCAACTCGTGGGAGTGGTCGACGCCGCCGCTGCGACTGCTGCCGAAGGGCCATGGCTGCCTGCTGCCGGACATTTGGTGCTGTTGCTGCGATTGCTGATGCTGATGCTGCTGATGTTGCTGGTGGTAGGGTGGTGGTGCTCCCCGAGGGCGCATACCGAACGGCGGCACGTTCTGCGGCGGCGCGCTGATCATGCGCCACCAGTCGGCAGTCGGCGGCGGTCGCATCATCCCTCCCCCTCTCCCGCCCTGGTTCGGCTGTCCTCCAACCGCGTGGGGCGGTCGGAAGGGAAACTGAGGCTGCTGACCTCCAACTGCGGGAGGTGGCGGCACATTCTGCTGCACTGAAAACGAATACAATTCACATTTACAGTGGAATTCGTTTACAGCGGTTTCGGTTATAACGGTATTTCGTTTATACCGGTCAAGATTTTCGGTCCCAAAGCGTACTTTCCCATACAAACAAGTTCGGTTATACCGATATTTCGCTTATACCGGTCAAAACTTGCCGGTCCCCCCGGTGACCGGTATAAACGAATTCCATTGTAATTATCTAGTCTCAATCAAAGCGACATACTTCCAAGCCAGGTAGGCGGTGGCGGCGGCGGTATGGGAACGCTCTCTGCGGGCGGTGCAGTCGTCGACTTGCCATTGATATTGAGCATCGACTTGAGCGCCTTGGTCGTCTCGTCAGCGCTCGGAGGAGCCGCAGTCGCCTGAAACACAAATAGTTAAATCAAAGTTAAACAATTTCAAAACAGCGTGATCGTACGGCTGGCTGGACGCTTTCGCTGGCGACGGCGTGTTGCTGGACCGCTTTGCCGAAAAGATCGTCCAGAATGCTGCTCTTCTTGGTCGACTGTGAGGCGGCGGGTTCGGGTTCATGCCGGGCGGGCGGCGCAGCGGCTTGATGTAAAGCGGGTCGCGGTTGAATAAACCGCTGACCACGTGGGGCGCCGCCGCGGACAAACTCCATTGCGTTCGGCATTCGCTGCTGCTGCTGCTGAAAAATAGTTGCTGACTTGTGATCGAACTTGGAGACTACTTGAGGTCAACGGAGATGGATAAAATCGTGCTCGTGGTGGACGTACACGGTTTCGGTGCTACTAACTAAGCGAGCGAAAGCTATAACGAGGGATTAGAACTAGAGACTGACTGACGGACAAGTCAAGAATGACATGACATGACAGCTTCTACAGATGCGATCGAATGACGTCACTCGACAGTGTCGACAGTCGATCCTATCGCCACCCCGTAACAATAGTGATTGATAATGGAAGAAAAGAACGTACCGCAGTAGGCGGCATGCCAAGCGGCTGCTGCATCATTGGGGCGGCCGGCGCGTAGTTCGAAGGATTCGACCACTGCCGATTGAACTGCTGCTGCTGCTGCTGTTGCGGGGGGCGACCGGCGACGGTCGAGTCCTGACCGCTTACTACCTTTTGCCAACCATACGCCTCTTTGCCGGCTTCCGCGGCGCGCGCAGGGGGAGCAGTCTTCTCGTTTCGAACGCGCTCGCCGTAGGTCAGGTTGATCAGGGCGCTCGCGGGCATACGATAGCCGCTCTTCATGTTGCCGCTGAAAGATGCTGGTGGTTGTGGAAGAAGAGATTGTACATTGGGTCGGTTTCATATCGCGTAATTTGGCTAAATTCGTACTTGACGCAGTGATAAAGTATTGTCAAAATTTTTCAGTTAATAAAAATGTTTCCAAGAGGATACCGAATAACAAAAAGTTAAGTGTATCTTTTGCATGGATACCGTCAAGAATTATTTCAGAGAAGATGGTTTTCCTGTTACTAATCTAGAAATTACAATAAGTAAATCCCTTAAGTACGATTTTAGCTAAAGTAGGCGATTTGCAAGCAGCTCATTGAAGAACGAACCGGAATTGGGAGGCGCCGAGGAACTCTTCGTCGAAGAGCACGTCGATGCGCAGGTCCTGAGGCGATTTTCCGGGATGAACCCCCACGACCGTTCCGCGCAGACCCGTCGGAACTGCAAAGCCTTCGCGCACATTTACCACCCGGTCGAACAGCTTGTATTCAGCCTTTGGATCCGGCACTGAGTTGCCCTTGAAAAGGCACGGCTGCAAAGAAATCGTTCCAGTTCCTGTACATAGATTCAGTCACAGGACAAATAAGACATTAAAAATTATACATTGAGAATTTTATGATTAATGAGAAGAAGACTAATGTGAGCTTCTCGAGAAGATACTTTTTTGCGAACAATCATAATCAATTCTTGCCATACACTCAATGTGATTGTTAAGTACTGTATTATAAAAGTTTTAGCGATTCGCACGATTCAGAAATAACATCAATCAATTCTGGCGGAAAATTTGAAAAAATTAACGCGCTTCAAAATCACAAAAGGATAAAAGACTAACGCGATAAAGGACGCTGGGACGAACGCCGAGTTTCTGAACGGGGATTTTGTCGAGCTCTTCCTTGACCAGATTGTTCTTCTTCACCTCCTCCTCGATGCGCAGCACGACGCCCTCGCCGAGGGTGTCCGTGTTACCCGCCTGTCGTTGCACCGATGCGCACGGCAGAGCCTTCAGCCAGTCGCGCAGCTCCTTCAGACGCTTCTTCGCGTCGAAGCCCCCGTCCGCCGGCCACAGGTCGTCCGTGTAGTACAAGTCGTTACCCGATGATGAATTCCGTAGGAAGTCGAAAATCTCTGAGAATCTAAAGAGAACAAATGCGTGAAAATGAACTGAGATGCTCGTTGCGTTTTGTCGCGGAAATGTCTTGGCAAGCATCATATTTAAATTGACCGCAAGCGAATGGCCTAGAGGTTTAGCGCGACGATTGATTGCGAAACCGATAATAACTGATACATGATCAATTACCGTACTAACAGCAGTGCAATTCATGATTTTGCTATTTCGCAACTGCAATAGTAAAATTAACTAGGCGCCATGATAGTGTTGAAATTTTTTCAGAAGTAGAAAGACCACTTAAAGACCGGCAAAGGGCGGCGACGCGAGCATCACACAATATCCAAAAAATGAAAAAGAGCGCCCACTTGTTGTGGTATTCCTGGATGATCTTCAACGTCTTCATGGAGTAGAGCCAGGCGCCGTTGCTGTCGCGTCTAGTATAGTCTGGTACTTCTTCGTTGCGCTTGGAGAACTTGAGGTTCAAGCCGATGTTGACTTTGGTCTCATCTGGCCGATATTCGTTGCTCTTCGAGTTGTCACTATTGCGAGCGCCTTCTACCAGGTATACTGTACCAGTGAGGCGGCTCAACAAGAAGTTGTCCACTAAACAAATGCAATTATTTAGTCATAATTGTTTGATCAGACAAGAAATCGAGAAAACGGATTTTCACGGCAAATATTCGAAAATTTTCCAGCATAGCCGCGCGCTGCAACAAAAACAGGCAAGAGAATCGCTTACATCTGAGCTTTTTGGCCATGCTGAAGCCATTCATCCAGTTGTGGTAAGAGCGTTCGTGCATTGTCATGGCGCCGTAGAGCTCCGGTTCGGGCGGCATTTCGCAAGTGACCGTTATGTAGCCTGAAGAATAAAGCGTTTGAGCCCCCGACACGCAGTCTCATGAATAGCTACCGTCTTTGTTGATCTCGTTCGTCTTGATCTTGGCGGAATAGCCGTACTTTGGATGTTCCGACGACAATATGAAGACAGTGCAGCCAACTGGAAAAGCGTCATCGACCGTCGAAGGCCCCTCTGCTTCGGGACTCGCGTGTACAGCCACGTTCTGCAAATTATTACTCTCCATTGAGATCGGAAAATTTCATCCCTTCAAAGTTTCTCTTTGTCCGCCCATGGCTTACATGATATTCAGGGACCCATCTCAAAGAGCTGAAGCAATTACAGTTTTTGGAAGCGCGGGGATTGGACTGTTGTAAAGAGCACTGGAAAATCAAGTTGCAATTTCCCGCAATTGTAAGTACGATAATTACAGTTCCGATGGCTTAATGAAAAAGACTCAATATTCTCTTGGCAATTAGTAAGCCAGAATTACCCGCCTTGCTTGTATCGGTTTCCCCACACGATCAAGACAGCCAAAATAATGTAGTAATAGCGCTCACCTCAACAATCATCTGCAACGGGGCAGCTTCTCGATTGTCGGCCCACTGCTTCTCAACGGCAACGTGCTTCTTTTTCACCGAATACTTGATACCAAGCAGACGGTTCACGTACACCAGCAGACCAATGTCGTTCAACTCGATGCCTCGACGTCCAAACTGCCTGCAATTGACAAAATAGACCTCCGAAACGTCGTTCTCTGTGGTGCGACGTTTATTTCTCAAGAATCATATTCAATTTTGATTCATAATTGCAAACAATAAAAAAACGATTAACAATGAGCTTTTCGAGCAATTAGCCTGATTCAGTTATCGCTTTAATTCTTTCTAGTAAAAGTACAAATTATATAAATAAGACCTACGTCATTTCTACTCCGTTCTTGTCAGTATCCCACGTTCGCGAATCGGTGGTGCTCATTTCTGTCTGCTGTATCGAACCGTCGGCGCCTTTCTCGTATCTAAAACAACTGTATCATAGAGACAAGAGCCTACACTCCAAAAGCGCTCATGCCTGGTTCTCTTGGTAGCGATGGAGTCGACTTTCGCCAGCTGGAGCATCGGCCATTCGATGTGCACCTCCTTGCCGATCAAGTGCCGAGCCAGCTCCGCGTGTTCCTGAAACAGGCACGAACGATTAATAACAGTCTGAGGGGGGTAATTAAGCATAAGCTGATAACAAACATATTCGTAAATCTTTCAATCAGTAATAAAAAAAATAGAGCCAGGTACAGTTGCCAGCAAAGATGAGTTCACTTTGAGATTTTTCATCGAAAATAATACTGTCTTCGTTTTCACGTGCGTAAATTGTTTTTAAAGACGCTATAGATTTTCAAAACAGATCGCAAAATTTAATCTGAGATTTTGCGTTACTGATCGAAAAATTTAGATTATAAACGATGCGTACCATTTTGTATTCGGGCCGGTCGCCGATGATCAGAATCATGTTGCGACGTCGACTCGGCGCCTGGAACACCTTGACACCGGCGTTCTTCAGCGCTGCCTGAATAGAGCTCAGTCAAACAATGTAGACCAGATAAAATGCCAACTGACCGTATGAGGCAAATTCTTCATAGTGGGGAAACCGGGGAAGAAGACGTCCAAGTGGACACCGGGCAGCAGGCCGTTGACAATTTTCTCCTTGGGGATGCGGAATGTGTTCCCATCGACTTCGGTTCGACTGAAAAGAGACAGTCAGAATCTAACAGGACGGTACGTGGACGAAACGCCCTCTCCGGCCGAATTGCGTTATAACACGCCGCACGCGCATACACAGCATACCAAAGTATACCAACGCATGCGCGTGTGGCGTAGTCGAACGTAATCCGGCCAGATGGGGCGTATCGTCTTATACGAATAGAAAAAAGAAACAATCAGTACATGGCGAGATTATTGGGGATGTTGCTGAAGACACCGGGAAGCGTCGACTGGACCGTCCCAAGCGGCACGTCGGACGTCGTGAAGAGAATGTGCGGGCCGTGACTGTTGCGCTTTCGTTCCTCCGGCGTGAGTCGGCGCTCTTTCTCCGCCATCGCCTCCAGCAGGCGCTCCTGCAGCGATTCCCTTCAATTTCAAGCCAAGAACTATTCAAATATCCCAACGAACCTCATTGATGAACGGAATCAACACAACCGCCTCCCAGTCGTTCTTCTTGCCGTTCAAGTCGGTCTCGAAGTTCTCGGGGTAAAAGTCGATGATTGGACTGGCCGGTGACGTCATCAATTCCTGAATAAATGCTAATGCAAAAACGCCCCGTCCCACAGCCACTCACTCTGAAAGGACCGGGAAGAAACTGTCCACTCGCCGCGGGCAGCACAGCCAACAACTGCTGGAACGGCAGGAATGGCTTGCTCATCTCAAACTCCAGCTTCAGATTGGCAAAGTCTTTTATGTCCGACAGGTAGGGAGTGTAGTGGTGCGGGTAATACCTGAACATCAAAGGGAGGTTTGCGAATCGTCTACGCTCAACACATTCATCTTACCAGTTCCAGCTGCAACACCCGTGATAGTAATAGTGCAGATTCCATTGAATAGCGCGGATGTAGCCCTCGGCTTGCTCGCGTAGCTGTTCCCTGAAATTGACGTGAAATGTACACGGGCTTACATGACTTTGGGTTAGTGAGGCCAAAGATTCCAGATGGGACCTTTAATAAAAATGAATACGGGAAAATTGGACGATGAATATTTTCCATTAACAGACTCAGATAAAAGTTTAATATAATTTGAGAATGGCAAGTAAATATTATCGAAGTATGCTTATTAAAGGGGACAGATTAACAAATGATTCTTACCGAGTAATGTCGGCGTACTTCATCTTCTCGCGATAGTAACCGCGCTTGTGGTCTTTGAACGCGCGGTGCATTCCATCATGCCACGTTGCCTGAACGCGCATAACGTAAGAATAAGTACAGTATAAAGTACTGCAATGCTATGAATACTGCATGCTCAAGACTGAAGTGCATACATGGACGAGCAACATTATCATTGTTTAAAGTTATGCAATTTTATCGGTCTTTGTGATACCTATCTTAACTAATTTTATAAATCATGTCGCAAAATCCATGTCCTTAGGCTGTTCATAAGTTAATGTGTCAGAAAGTAAAGATATTCTAAGTAAAGAACAACTTCTGTGACGCAGTAAATTAATATCGAAACGTTAATAATCGGGTTTCTACTCACATCGATATCGTTTTCAAAGTCCTCATCGTCCATGGTGGCTAAGAAATGCTGATCACGCATAGCGCCATCAACACTGCCTTCGCCCGTCAGACTACATGGTCGGCGACTTTCATCGCCATGCGCTTCAACCGGAGCACTGCGGCCTAAAAGCGACACATTTCGAACGGGAAATGGACGCTTCGAACAACTATGTGTGTCACGGAGTGTGACTTCACAAATGGAGAGACAGATATCAGGCCATAGAGTATTATTTGAAGAATAATATTTACAAGTAACAATGGGCTATTATAAAAGAGCGATCGGACTGCCTAATACTGTACTTATATAAGGACCGGTGTGAAGCATTGTAGGATGCATCCGACAGCACAAAATATTCTAGAGATATGAAGCATTCTAGAAAGCTATATCACTCAAGTGTTAAGTCATACGCACCATGACAAAGCGAAACAGACAGATAACCTGAACAATGATTGAGAGTAAGAAATATTCGGTAACGAACCGAAGAGACCGCGCTTCAGAGCCTCTGTGGCCGTCAGAATTGGACTGCCGCTCGCATCGTCGCCCGCAGGGTCAGCCGAGTCGCAATCCAAAGCCGAAGATTTCGTCTGAGGCACCGATTTCTCCTCCTCTTCGTCCTCGCTCGACGTGTCGAATGCCGGTTTCTGATCGCTGAAGATTAAGCGTTCTTATATACTCATTTTACATTTCATTCAACATTTCAAAACCTAACTAAAAAGACATATTTTATTATTTTTTATCTGTTTATAAGTCCAAAAATCACAACAGAGAACAAAAGTGAGCCTATCTAATTAGAAAAACCTGCCTCCCACAATTTTCGGAGAAGAACTTAACAATTTTATTTTTACAAAAATTATATGTAGATTACGTATTAAATTTGAAAAAGATCCAGCTTAATATGGAAATGGTAAAGAAATGGGTCGAATTTAAACGCAACCAACCCCGTCGGTTTGACTCGCGGCGAATCGGATGATTCATCGCTTTCGACCACTTCTTCTTCTTCGCTTTGCTCCATATCCGAATCTTCGAACGCCACCAGATCCGAACACCCTTCCTCATTCTAAACATACATTTTAAAATATATATGACTAAAATGGTAAGAAAACGATACGTCCCACATGTTAAATACTGAAACGCATCATTATAAACCGCAGTAATACGTTACAATTTCATCAGAAAACTTTTTTGCTACTAAATAAGCCAAGAAAAATACATGATTGCCAACGCAATCTCAAAGAATTTTCTTTAAATATATCGAAAATTAGTTGAACGACGCTGTATATCCATACTTCGTTGGCAATCAGCCTTGCACATAACTGCATACATGTACGCGTGAGGTATTCGGCAAGAAATCGAGACCAAAGGAGCGTATCGCCGCCGTAAAAGTGAAATAACTTACAAAAAATTCCTGCGGTTTCTGCCGACGAGTAGAGCGCTTCGTCGAGCTCTTCGCTTCTAGATACGAGTTGTCCTCGTATTGTTCAGAGAACGAGCGGCGGTCGTTCTTCGCGAACGCTTGCAGAAACTTCTCGAACCGCGCGAGATTCAAATTGCCGGATTCGTTAATGTATCCTGCAATAGGAAATGGTAGCAAATGCAATAGTGAGCAATTATTGTACTATTAGTACCATCGAGTTCGGGCAGAACTTGCATATACGTCGCGTAGAGAATCGGCAATGCGTCATCGTGGATGTGTACGTGCGGTAGGTGGGGGATAAAGTCGTTGCCGACCAGGAACCCCATCAACACCCAATCGTCGATTATGGACTCCATATCCAAGGCGAACGACAGCTTCGACTAAACAAACAATGATCAATGCATTTATTCAATTAATATATGTTATTTGGTTTTTACAAAGATACTTTTCGAACCAAACGCAAAACTTTTTACTTTACAGCGGACGTCGTCTAAATCAAAAAGAAAATTTTTCAGATTGATTGGACGTAGAAAAATGTCCTTTTAATTTGAAATATAACCTTTCTAAAATAAAAAATGTGCCGTTTTGTTTGAAAACTGTCCGTATTAAAATGAAATTTTAGAACAATGTGTCTGCTCTCAAAAAAGCGACGACTGTTACCTTTATTTGATGAAATTCCCAGAAAAGATACTCGCGCAGTAAGGAGAGATGGAGCAGATGAAACGTCGTCTGCTCGGCGTTCGCTGTTCGGGAAGTATTCTTCGCGCCCGGGCGGAGGAATTTTACTTCCTCGCGCAATAAGGAGAAATGAGGCTCGTGTGAGCACAGACCCAACATGATCTGCAATGAGAATGTGTACGCACTCGCCTTCGTCATCAGCAGCTACTGTGATATTTGTTTATACCCGTACTTGGGAGACCTGCCAAATTTACTGGTACAGTAAAACAAGAGTATAAGAGAATGCTCGGAAAATTGACAAGTGACTCTTATATGCGGGGTCGGCTCCTGTGTTGAAGCAGGTTACAGTGCACGCACGGAATATCAAAGTGTCTCTAATATCCTAGTTTTACTGTATAAGCGAAGTACTCCGTTCAATCCACTCTTCTAGAGCCATTCAATGATGTTCAAAATGCAAGCGTACCAAGTCGGCGTCGAGACCATACAAACAGTGGCGAGTGTCGGGATCATAGCCTGGGGATGATCGCTCAGTTCGGATAAAGTCCATCACTTTATGTTCGCCCTCACCGGGGCACTGAAAGAAAGAGCGATGAGCGGTGGTAAAAGATAAGATGAAAAATAGACACGACGATAAGGATAAGATATAGGTAAGAAATATGCAATAGATAAGAAAGAAAAACAGGGTCTTTCATCATAATGCGTCACTATTATTTTCCATTTCATCACACTTGGATTCAATTTCATCACCTACGCACTCGATTAGAACACGAGTTTGACGAAGTTGTAAGGAATAACGATAAAATTGAAAGCAAGGTTGACGAGATTGAATGCAAAAGTGACGAATTGTGATGAAAGATCCCGTAAAAAGAAAAAATATTATAAAGAGGAAAGGCGATTACGTTGTGGCCTGAGAGATAAATGCGGCGTCCTCGCCAGTTCTCGTCAGTGGTGATTTTCATGTGAACAAAGTACTGCAGATGCTCATGCAGGCGAGTCATAAAGTCGGTTCCTGAAAGCGATCTCTCGGTAATCTTCCAAATGAATCTGCTCACTCAACGCAGACGTACCAGGGGTAATGCAATTTGAGTCAAAGCGTGCCTCGGTGGGCAGCTCCTCTCCCTTCTTCTTCGCGGCATCAATTAACATCTGCGCGTTGCGCGCCGACCTGCAAAGCTTCAATTCGTTAAAATACAATCCAAAAATTTTTCTATCCAGAGATGGAATATTGAGAAATACACTATTCAAAGGGGAAATTTACTAGAAAAATACCATCTAAAGAACAAATTATCCAGAAAAATACTATTAAGAATACAATATCCAGAAAAAACAAGCTATTCCTGACATGAAGCGTCGACCGCGCTGCTGGTTCATCTTCGCCCGGGGTGCCACGCCGTCAATCGCCATGAAAAACACATTTTTCGGACGAATAATGCGGTACAGTGTCTGAACGTTTTCCACAGTTATTTCCTTTTCTCTCGCACTACTACCCGACTCACCTCGATATAGTGAAAGATGTCTTTGAAAATCTGCTCCTCGGAAATGCGAAAGTGCACATCGTCGTCGTTAGGATGCGAGCAGGTATGGATTACTCCATTCATGTCCAAATACAGATTGTCGAACTCGGGCACCTAATATTATTGTTATTAAAATCTCAACTAATGCAAGACCAAAATTCAGCGCGTTAAAGGGTTAATTAGAGTTAACATGAAATGTGATAGCGTCACCTTTTGCTCTACCAATTATTAGGAGTTGGCATAAAGTGGTACACTCATGCTTTCTTGAGAACCGATCATGATTAGGGAGCATAAAGCGACTGTCCATATTTAACATTAATCAGCAGTGTATATTTATGATCAAAATTTACACATATTCATTTTGTGAAAGATCTCATTCAATGTGAAAAAGGTATAGTGCGTGCTTAAAAACCTTCTGAGTCTGTATGCACCAATCTGGAGTCGATTCGGGTCGTCGTAGATGTTACGGTTATCAATTATCAGAGATGCATCCCAAATAAATTAATACGATTTCAGTTTTAAATAATGGTAGCTTTCAAGCAGGCTGATTTCAGTTCAATGCTGTGAATCGATTAGACAAATGAAATACCTGATTTTCTTTGACAACTTCGCTGAGACATGGGTACCGCTCGCTGATCCATCGATAAAACTTGGGCACTCCCATCTTCGATTGATATTTTTATTTCTCTTTAATCGTCAATTCATTGATTAGGAAAACAAATTAGTGTCCTTACAGTTTTTAACACCAAATTAATCGTGGGTTGTAGATATACTCACAGAGCTGACCCATTCGACGACGATCGAGCCGCCGAATCGAAGCGATCGCAGTTCTGAGCACAAAGTTGAAATTACCGTTGCCGACATTTTCGGCATTCAACATATTGTGCAAAGTTCGTGGTAGGACCCACAAGTGTCAAACACCGTGAAGATTGTAAATAGTAACCTGGCTTAGGAACAGACTGCAAAGAGTCGTTTTCAATCGGTAATCCACGAATTTTAAAAGAGAGTAAAGAGTTTTGAAAGTAATAGAACAAGGATCTCCACTTTTTGGAGGTATGTATTCCCTACTATAACTTTCGCTACTGTTTTATCTCTCCCACATGCTTAATTGTAAAAGTGACTAACAGCAGCGCATTTTTTGTTAGCATTCCCACACAAAACACAGGGGCACCACCTCCTTGCTCTGTTTAGGTGCCCCTATGTTTTGTGTGAGAAAGCTAACAAAAAATGCGCTGCTGTTAGGCGCTTGTCTTAATTGTGACCACTTACCGTATTTATAGAAATAGTGGCACTGTGCCACTATTATTTCAGCCTCCTCTATTCAGTAAAATGCAAAAACTTTATTCGCGTATAACACTATTATTTCAACCTACTGATCAACATATATTATCATCACTCAGATACATAGAATAGTATTTTTATGAATAAACTACCATCACGTTAAAAACTCCATATGAAAGCTGCAAAAAAAGGGCACATATGCCACTATTTCCGCGTGCACCACTATTTTAATGTGTTCCACTATTTCAGAAAATATGGTATTTCCTGTGAACTAGAAAAGCGACTATGAGCACCACAGCAATGACTCGACGACGGCGAGAACAATGACGACAATTGCACTCGAGGACAATTTCGTGACGTTCTGGGCGGTTTTTGTCGTAGCAACATCTTGCGTTGTAGTAGTAATACCTAAAACTGTGTCGCGGTTACGAAAGGAAATTGCGCTTTGAAAGGTAACAGTATGTGTTTCATGCAGTGTTGTTAATAGTCACCGGATTAAAATGGAATTACTACAGTAGAATTTGTTTATAGCGGTTTCGCTTATACCGGTCAAGATTAGTCGGTCCTGAATTTTGGGCCTATGTTTTGTACATGGCAAATTTCGCTTCTAACGGTGTCGCTTATACCGGTATTTCGCTTATAGCGGTCAAGTTTGATCGGTCATAAAGCATACCTTCTATACAGAAGTCCGCTTACACCGGTCAAAGAATTTGCAGACCTGTTATTACAAAACGAGGTAATTATGATCAGCGCAAGTGACGTAAATTTGTTAAAAACACTGCTTCAATATACATTTCTTGAGTTCATTAGCTAACATGTATGTTAGCCACGCTTCTCAGCTTCAAATAACGCTAAAGAAGACCACTCTTTATACCGGTAATTTTGACCGATATAGGCAAGTTTCGCTTATACCGGTTTCTAACCTATACCAGTCAAAAAACCGGTATAAACGAATTTCATTGTATATAGGTTACAGTGGAAGGTTCATTTGTTCGTCTGAAGCACAAGAGCTATTATGACATAGTGTAGAAATTCATTCCAACCTGTTCTTGATGTGCTGACAGTGGAAGTTTGATTTTCTATTCCTGTTGTGCTGGTGGAGGAGGTACTGTATTGTGTTCTTAATGTGCTGGTGGAGGAGGTACTGTATTGTGTTCTTAATGTGCTGGCTGTGGAAGTTTTATATTCTTTTCCTGTTGTGCTAATGGAGGAGGTTCTGTATTCTGTTCTTGTCGTGCTGATGGAAGAGGTTTCGTATGCAACTAAAAAGAACGAAGTACAGGGTGATCAAAGTAAAGGTGCAGATTTGAATCTTGAATAACTTCTGACTGAGTAGCCCATTTTGAGTAAATCAAACGGTGACAGACTAGCCCCTGCTCTAAGGTTTTTTTTAAGGGTTTCAATTATATTTGCATTGGGACCAAAATTTTGGTTTTTACCATAACTTTGTCCAGAGATGACCAATTGTCCTAAAATTAACACTTTTGAGACCTTGGTAATCTGGGGAATGGATTATTATCAACGTATTATATACAGGCCGTATTAAAGAGTAGTTATATCTACCTCGGGTGGCCGGCGCGTGCAATTGGCATTTCATATCTAATTTACCATCGCCCCTTTTAAGGGCAGAATAGCGGCTTTGACGCACAATAAAGCTAATGCAACCACCTTATACAAACATTGATTTTATACCAGTTTTTGTAATCACCTGATTAAACTTGAATTTCCCACCATATTTTTTTCTCAAAAATTTTAAATAAATTCTGTCACCATTTACGAAAGTACCAACCTGAAATTGCCATAGTGGAAAGTCGTGTTTGGACAAGGTACCCCCCACGTGACCAAATCGTGTGACGAGGCGTCACGTAGCAGCACGTTGTTGTTTAGACATTTTATGCTGATCAAGCAATGATCGTGTCAAGACCAAACTGCTACGAGGCTGCTCTGTGAGCGATTTGGTCACGTGGGGGGGGGGGGGTTACCATGTCCCCGAACCGTATGTCCTACGTCAACCCGAGGACAGTACACTACAATGGTATTTAAATATAAAGTACAATAAAATAATTTCATTTCACGCATACTTAGTGATCTCTTTT
The DNA here is from genome assembly GCA_002796945.1 of Plectus sambesii. NCBI lineage: Eukaryota > Metazoa > Nematoda > Chromadorea > Plectida > Plectidae > Plectus > Plectus sambesii. The sequence continues at coordinate 18,719 of NIUQ01000637.1, read as the reverse complement.
CGGTTCCAAATATAAGCTCGGGGCTTCTATTTGGAAAGTCAAACCGAATAGAAGCACAGTGGGGCTTCTATTTGGGGGTGCTTCTAATCGGGAAAACCCGGTACGAATTATTCAGTATTCGAAACTTGCGATCATGTGTGATAGTTTATTGCCGATCAGTAGAAAGTTCGGTAGCGGTGCATTATACAGCGCTTAGTGATGAAGGGGCGTCCTCATTTTTGTCGCCCATGAAACCGTTTAATCGGCGGTGCTCGACTTTTAATCACGCTAAGCGTGCCCCCTCAAAACATTTCAGTTCCCTCCCCGGTGACATTTGCCGATTGGAAAGCACTTTTAAAATTTGGGGTGGTAAATAGTAGAATAAATTGATCTGTAGTCAGTATTTTCTGCAATGTAATTATATCGAAGGTATTCGCAAGAGTAGTAACGGTTACAAAAATGCAACGCTGGGACGAAGGTCCGTAAAACTGCGGAGATTTTTACTGCCTTGCGTGGTCGAAAGTCATTTAGCCCCTTGTTTTTCGTTCGATCTTTATCGGGGGGAGGGGCACCCCGCCAGAATGCATAATGAATATATTGCGCCCTTTTTTAGTGTAACTGTCCATTTCATTTGATCGGCTGACTTCAGCTGAAGAAACCAGCACCTATGCTGTTTATTACAAAGTGTTACTCAGTTATTTACTTGATGGGGAAGTACGATATTGTATTGGCGCATGTTACCTGTGGTTGTGGTCGGTATGAGTTCGCAGGTAGGCGCTGTGCCGTTCCATACGGCCGTACTTTCGTTGTAAGATACGCAATACAAAACCTGAGAACCGTTGAGTGCAAAATTATCGTTGCAGCTAAAAGTGGCGACGGCGCCGGGCAAATTATTATCAGGATTCACAGAAATCGATCCATCGGTTGGGCGCGGTAAATCGGAACAAAAATTCAGTTTTTTCCCAAGAGTGTTGGATATATTGTTGTATTTTCCACTGTCCGCTCTTGTTTGACCGGCTAAACTGGCGTTGTTCGAATTTTGATAGTCGTACACACAGGCTGGATCCGGGGGATCGCCGCAGATACCGTATTTCTTCTAATAATCGCCCACCCTCCAATAATCGCCCCCCTCTAATAATCGCCCCCCTCTGGTCTAGGTTGAAAAAATAATCGCCCACCCTCCAATAATCGCCCACCCCCCAAGAGTCACCTCCCTTCAGAGTGATTAAAATAGTAAACGCCTGTGCAGTGATGGTTAACACTGAACTCCCATTCACTTTCCACTACTAATATTGCGTTATCTTTTATTTATGACTGATATTATAAATTGAAGTGACGATTGTAAAAAATAGATGCCCTCTCTTCAACGAGCGCCCTCATTCAAACATCGATCGAAATAATAATCGCCCATCCTCCAATAGTCGCCCACCCTCCAATAATCGCCCCCCTCAAGCCGGGGTTGAAAAAATAATCGCCCAGGGCGATTATTGGAAGAAATACGGTATCCCGGACGGTTTGATTTACGTTCATATTTGGCGGCGTGCAACTTGCGTTAAATTCCGGATGACTGTAATAGGAATAGTTTCCGTCGCCGTAGAAAAAAAGGCTTTCCTCTTCGGCTATCATCCATTTCATACCGAAATCGTGGTGAATTGTGCATATGTCCGAATTGGATGATATCACGTGACCTTGCGGATCTCGCAGGTCGTCATTGGGGTTGCCGTCGAAAACTCCAACTAGACCGCTGGTGTAGTTACCTTTGTAAGTTTCCAGAATTGTCATTATATATGACATCCAGAAGCTGGTGCCGATTTGTACTGATAGTACGGAGGGAAACGAAACGGTGACGGTTGTATAGTCAGATGCTATATTAATAGTAACGTCGGTAAATTGAAAATTGAGCAAATCTGGTTGACTCAAGTCGAGTTGCTGTCCATCGACATAAATAATAACCTTATTTTGGTCGTCGCTCTGTACCTGAACTCTTGGTGATTTTGAACTTTGGAGAGCAAAAGCGCTAAAGTGAGCTACTTGGGTCTGTTCGTATTGTTCGGTTCTCGCTTGCACTGCCACGGGCATGCTGCTGGTGTTTTTGAGAATCCAAAATTCGCCAACGCCATTAAAAGTGTAGTAGAATTGGTCAAAGGTAGTGAAATGTGGGTCGCCAAGGCCAGTTGACGGCGTTGGGGACTGATAACACTTGCCCGAATCCGATGGTCTCTTATCATAGTAATTTTGGCAGACTTCAGCACTTTGATGAAAACAGCACAGGAACCACGGCAACCTGTCCAGAAGAATATCATCACAGTTGGAACAAATCCTTCCATGGCCGATCGTGCCCCCTAACGGCGGCGTATTTACAATGACGCCATTTTTGTAGCAGCAGTGTTGCACCGTGCATGACTTGGTGTCTTGCTTTATGCAAAAATCTATGCCACTACTGTTGTTGGATGGGTCGCTGACAAAGTGGCTATCGGCGACCGCGAGTGCTGCCGTGGGTGGGCAAGGCGGGCATGGGCCGTCTGGGCTCTTACACTCTGTCCCGGGGCAGAGACCCATGTCAGCTTTGCTCCACTGCTCACAGTGCAGCGCCCGCCTACTGGGTGCAAATAATTCGTAAGCGGCTATAAGTACTTTGGCCGCCTCTTCCATTTTGGAGAACACCCGTGTTACTACAGTTTCTGGAATATCTTCTATGTATTTTCGTATGCTGATCATACCCATCGGTGTCAGTGGGTTACCGACTGGACTGACTACATCGACAATATTATCCAGGCATTCTAGAGTTGTCGGCACGTGCCACCCTTCGCCAGGATTGTTGAAAAAGTACAGGAAAGTGCAGCCGAGTTTCCAGGTGCAATCCGCCCCGTAGACAAATATTTCAATGGCTTGAATTTCTTCGTTAGGGAATGATTTGAATTTTTGAGATAGACGCGCCGTATCCAGCGTTATTACAATGTCGACGAAAGTGCTATTCAATGTGACAACGTTGATGTTCATGAAATCGGGCCCCGACTCAGGGTCAGTGATATATAGAGTGCCAAAAAAGCTGTTGGTCAGACTCTGCTGTTGAACGACAAGTTCGAGCGTTTGCTGTCCGATACTATCGAAAAATGGCGCAACGCAGTACACTTTTAACGCCGAGGACGTTCCATCGTCATAAAGAACTGCCGGCACGTCGGCAACATTTCCGAATCGACACGTTACAGTAGCCTGCGGAGGGACGCACAGTCCGGATACTTCTATAGCCACATTGCCATTCATGTCAATAGAGCTTGGTGTTAGCGTTAGAGGACCGGCGTTCGCGTTGCACAACGCCGATTGAATGTCACCAGAGTCGATTTCGAAAATCCACTTTCCCGGATCATTTACATTGCTTCGGTCGGGAACGGACAAAATGTCCGCCGCACACGAGCCGGGAATTGTAAAGAAACCACGGCCATCTCCCGCGTAGAATCCGGCAGCCGCTGGAGTTCCACCAAGTCCCGTACAGTCTCCGCCGCTTCCGCTCCGACCGACGCTGGTGGTCCATGTGACGTTGCTGTAGTAGAAGATGGCAAAAGATTTGACGCCGTCGGTTGTAATGATGGCTTGAAAAGTGTTCCTGGGCCAGGCGCTTGCGTTCAGTGAACATAACGATTCCGCTCCGTACATTGTAACGTTTATCCAAGTGACGACAAACGCCCACTTCAATTCGATATTGCCGACATTATTGAAAGCAATTTTGATTTCTTCCGTGGCTTTAGACAGGTCGGTTTGATTGAAGCTTTGTCGATAGAAAATTGCCCCGTCCAAGGTTGGATCGGTATCAGCCCAAAACGGCGCTATCATGCGAGTGTTGCTGGTCGGCGATTCACATATAGGCGCAAAATTTTGGATTGACTGTAATAATGAGATTCCTCCGTTCGAATTTACCCACAGCGACGAATGCCAGTAGCCGTAAAATGGTAGGCGAACTTGACTCAGGGTGATAGGAGGCGAATTCGAGTCGAGAAAGGCCGGCAATTTTTCGTCACCATTTTCGGTGCCGAACGGGAATAAATTTCCGACATCCACTTTACCGTACGCTTGTAAAATGTCAGAGACGAGTAATAAAAGAAGAATAACTGGAAATTTTAGGCCGGTCTTCATTTGCCGCCGCTAGTAGCCGGATCAATATTAATTGAGCTGCAACAGTATTCACAAGTTCCATAAGCGCGAATAAAAAATTTTCGAGGTAACTATCTGGCGCTTGGCGCGCTTGTTGTTTTGATGACCGCTAATGGATCGCTCATTTTAGTCATTAAGAAAGCATAATTACTCACTATAAAAGATATTTATTCAGTGGGGAGTACGATATGTAATTACAGAGGCAGACGCTAGTAAGGGGCATATGACGCAGATACAAGGTGAACTAAATAATTTTACACTTTTTGAATTTGAATAACTTTGCATAGACTAGGGTTGTAACGGGGACGGGGAATAAGAAATTCCGGGGACGGAGAATTTTCGGGGACGAACAAACTGCGAAATAAAATAAATTAATATTACTTAAAGTGAATAATACTGTATCGATATAGTGTAAACTACACTGAACTACAATTAGAATTATAAATTTTGACAATTGAGTATGGAAAACACAGAATTTTAGGGACAGGGAATTTCGGAGAAGGGGACAAATTCAGGGGACGGGGACGGGGACGGGGAATTCTCCGTCCCCGTTACAACCCTAGCATAGACTGAACAGAATTATGTAAATTTTTTTTACATTCCCCACGCTGGGGGAATATTTTTGGCATAAAGATTAGTGGCCTTAAATCTAGGGTACCCCTTTTTTTTCAGCGTCAGTTATTCAGGTAATATTATTCCTTGCATCTGATTATTCCTTATCTATGTGGTCTAGCGGTAGAATTTGCGTCTCTCACAAGTAAAGACTCGGGTTCGATTCTCAGCTTAAGACCTCCTGTCAGTTTAAGCGATATCATTTTTATCGTTTTTCTGCGGAAGTCTGATCTCAAGTAAGATCTCACCTTTTTGAAAACACTACGCCCAATTCAATTCAGTTTCTTTCAGATTCTTTTTAAATTTATGATCATAATCATGACCGCATGATACTTCGCCAATAGCAGCAATTAAAATGATACGAAGTTCTTATGATCAAATCTGAACAAAGTTTCAACATCAGAGAATCATTTTCAGTTCAATGACATCAATCAATATATTAAAAATGACCGCCATCAACAGCAGTACACAAACGTGCACGATCTGCCATAGAACGGCACAGTTAGGAAAAATTCCACATCAGAGTGAACAAAACTAACTAAAATGTCACCTCCTCACGTTTTACGACTAAAAATGCTAGAAATTAGGAGTTCTCGAGCACGAACTTTGGAAAAACCGTAGCATTTTCTCTTTTGTATGAGAGGCGCGGTTAGCTGGCACACAATAAAACAAACGTTTGATTACGGTGAAGTATACACTCGTTCAGGGCGAAACTTTGTCCAGAGTTGGATTTTATATTAAAGTACTTACGTATAAAATTTCGTCGAATATCATCATCGCAGTCAAAAATTAGAGATGGGTGTTATGTTTATTCTGGCCCACTCTGTATAATGGGCCACTTTGGCGGTCCCGAAAAAAATATGAGAAGACCAAGGGATCGTACGGTTTGCACCACCACCCCCTAGATGCCGACCAGGAGTTACCAGTTACAATCAAATATGTTCATGGTCCAACGAGTGGGGGCACGTAATAAAAAAATTTCAGTGGTTCCAGGTGTGATCTATATTTTTTGGATCAAAAAATTGCTCGAGTGAAGTGGACCCAAAAACTTTTTAACGCAGTGGCCTGTTTTTTGTCCGTTTAAAGCAATTAATAGCAGAGTTTTTCCCTCGCGCGATTTTGAGATGATAAAAATAATTTTTCCGCGGATCGCCGCCTAATTCCTATTTTCTTCGTCCAGCCTCCAAAAGTTCAGGCGATAAATGCAAGCCGCTGAACTAAGCACACATTGGCAGAGCGTGCCAGTGGCAGCAGATATCACAATCTAAGGAGTTTTCTTTTCCTGTTTACGAATGAGGCGTACTTTGGCGTCCCGAAAGAGAATGCAATATGTTTCTACGTTCATTTTTGCACATTCAGAGAGTGTAGCGCCGTGAGAGCGCTCCATGAAAATGTCTTTCAATTGCAAATAAACCAAACTGAACGTGTGAACATATAGCATTCTCCTTCAGTACGCCAGATAACGCCCTATTCGTAAACAAGATAAGAAAACTTAAAAAGGTATCAAGTCACCAGAATACGCCTCATTCCCAAACAAGCTTAGAATTATTAAGCCGTAAGATTCACTCAGCGATGCTTCTAAGCAGGCAAAGTGGCGAAAAGCTACTTCCCGTCAACGGTTTATCACTCCTAGACTCCATTATATATTATTTGCTAAAGATGTAAAAATAAAATTCCTTTGCCGTCGGTAAGTGCTGAGAGCGTCGCCGTCGTTTACCGATCGGCTGGGTAGCGGCCCTTGGCTTCGGCTTCGGTGTCCTCCCCGACTGTTAGGTTAATCTTCGGTGACGTTCCCCGTATCAGACGTTCCGCCAATGGAACGGCACGCGTGTCGGTTCGGTATCGTCGAGGGCGGTCACGTGCGACCAGTCTTCGGCGGCGCTTATTCGATGCGTTTCGCCGCGTCCGGACGTCGTCTCGGTGTGAAAGTCGGCCACCTATCCGACCCGTCTTGAAACACGGACCAAAGAGTCTAACATGTGCGCGAGTCATTGGGTGTCAAACCTAAAGGCGTAATGAAAGTGAAGACCCGCTCGACTGGTTGATATGGGATCCGTTCGGTTTCGGCCGAGCGGCGCACCATAGCCCCGTCTCGACTGCTTGCAGTGGGGCGGAGGCAGAGCGTACACGTTGGGACCCGAAAGATGGTGAACTATGCCTGAGCAGGACGAAGCCAGAGGAAACTCTGGTGGAGGTCCGAAGCGGTTTTGACATGCAAATCTTTGCAAACTACTTGCTGTTATTCAATCCTTTTACGAGTTAATCATTTCTTCACTATTAAATAGTAACCCATCGAAGAATATGATGACGTCAGGATTAATGGTTGCCTGCCAGCGACGCGGTGCTCGAATTCCCTCGTGTCATTTTTGGCGAAAATCAAGTTCATGTGATAAACATTGGCTCTTTTGAAAAACGCCACCTCCGCTCTTCCTGGACCAAACGATGCACCGATAGGACGCAAATTTTCTATTTATTGGCCATTTTCAACATTCTGCGGCAGCTTTTCGCCGACTTCGCTGGCTCACCGTTCTCTCAAATTACTCTGGGTTGCAGTTGCAACAGTTTGAACTGTAATCGTTTTTTGAAAGAGGCTTTAGACAAGGTCTGGAAACTGGGAGGCGGGCACTTCTCCGATCTGGACAGTTCTCCGACTAGGGCATTTCTCCGATTCGACAGTTCTCCGATTCGACAGTTCTCCGACGGTCATTTCTCCGACCGGTCATTTCTCCGACAGATATTGTTTCCCCAGGACAATTCTCCGACAGACGATTCGCCAACAGATATTTTTTCCCCCGGACGATTCTCCGACAGACAATTCTCCGACCAGACTAATCTTAGAATTAGGATATGTCTTTGACTGAGCTAGTCTGTTTGCAAGTGAACAGCTGTAAGTTAGCTAATATTTAATCAAAGCAGTGAGCGCGGTAGGAAAAAAGCGAGCATTATTCAGAAACTGATTCCATCGCTCTCAGTTGGATGCTTATATACAGCTCACTCTTCCGTTTGCCGCGCTTTATTGCCGCTCATTCGTCTTTTGCCGCGCTTCGTTTAAAAAAGTCGCCACTTCCGGTTGCCGCGCATTAACCCACGCGGTCAGCAGCTTACTTGACCTCGTTAAGGCAACACTCGCATGAGACAATGTTGCCCAAGCATTCCGCTGCTTTATACTGTAGTCCAAAATTATTATGTCGGAGAAATGTCTGTCGGAGAATTGTCCGGGGAAAAAAAATCGGTCGGAGAAATGACCGGTGGGCGAATTGACCGAGGGGGGAAATATTTGTCGGAGAATTGTCTGTCGGAGAATTGTCCTAGTCGGAGAAATGCCCTAGTCGGAGAACTGTCCAGATCGGAGAAGTGCCCGCGCCCCCTGGAAACTGTAACCTCCTCCCTCCCCCGTCTCCGTCTTCCCACCTCTAATGATTACTGTGTAGAACGGAAAGAAAGTGGCTGAAGTAGCAGATATTGCAAAAGATGTTTTAACCTGGCGACATTAACAACATTATGCATCAGCCGGATTATTGAAAATGGCCAAATGTTTGCTGTGATGTTATGAGGGAATCACTCTAGCAGTTTTTAAAAATTTTGCCAGTTTAAACAGTAGGGAAGTAGAATTTTTTGGGGAGTATGATCTGCTAAGTATGGAGCCCTATCTTCAAAGAACGAATCTCTATATACGCTTGGCATCAGCGCAAAAAAATTTGGATTTGTTCTCTCGAACTGAGCGTTCCGTACTTATCCCTTTAGACTTTAATGTAAGCATTTTCTATAGCATCAAAGTGCTTTATATACTCTCACATTTGTTAGGCAAAAGTGAACGAGTTTACAGTGCGGTCTAGGTTACTGCACTACAAGTTCCACCTACACTCTGAAATTTTTTCATGAATGCTCGAATTTTCATGGGTTACTTGATCAGTACGCTACAGCTATAAAAGCTGTTTTCGCGTAACTCAGATTGCTACAATTGCAGCGATGAAGAGTGCTCCCTAACGAGTCGTCATCCGAACGCAGATGCGGTTTACAGGTTTAGAAGATTAGCTTCGTCGGTTGATGCGAAAGCGCTACGTCGGTCAATCGGAGCGCGCCGCTGGTTGCCGTTGACGCTCTCTGTCCTATTTGCCACGCGACCAAAACGACTTTAAGTGAGCGTACTTGTCAGAAATGAAGCACATTGCGTTGTACGGCATCGGCAGAACAATGAAAGGCGTTGCACTTCTCTGTAAGTATTTCGTTATATGCACATTCGAAAAGCATGAAGTGGGAAGAACAGACTAATTACGAGCTTTAAATGTCGTATTTGATGTTTTGGGATCGCTCAGTTATTTGAGCGATCTCGCCCAATCAAGTTCGCCGTACTATTTATTTTATTGTGAGATGCTATATTATGATATAGTGTAAATACTTGCAATTTCATTTCTCTAAAAGTCGAGGCATCCGAAAAGGCAATTGGGAATTGAATTAATGCAGTAAGAGTGTCTTTATATCGCTTCAGTTGGCCGAAGTGGATCGCGAGTTACAGCGATATCACCAACGCAGGACAATGCAACGATGCTAAAGAACGAAGTGATTAGTTACCTGGAAGATGGCAGCTGTCCAGAGCCCTTCCTACCAGATGACCTACTTGTACGAAATATATGAAAAATTTATTTCATATTCGAATCTGCCCATTGCAGCACGAAATGAGAGACTATCAAAAATGCATCGATCGCATCGATTTCACCAGCGATTTGACTGTTGTATCGAGCCGCGAGATTCAGATGGTCATTGAAGTTCTGCCAGACGACTTGGTCAGTAAACGTAGAGCAGTTGAAAATCTACATAAACTCGCGGCTTAGTAGGACATAGCCTTCCTGATGTTCCTTGCTACAATAAACAATACGCGTTTAGCGAGACGATAATTGCAACACATTCGGAGAGCTTGCGCGCAAAGGATATTTTCGCTGGCGTGCCCAGGAAAGATCGACTGATCGGTGTACATTTTGTTCATCCCATTGCAACGGCACGACTCGTCGAAGTGATATTTTAACACTCATTTCGTAATGATTGCTGAATGTAATTTAGTTAGCGCCATTGGCTGATACATCACGGAACACTCTGGACAGTGTGATTGCACTCGTTACTTCATTGAGACACAATGCACACATTTGCAAGGTATTACAAAACGATATTTTTGTCGATAATATCTAATAGGGATGGTACATTATAAGATGGCGTACAAATTTTAGGACGAGCCAGGTCTATTAGTCAATCGGTTGGTGATTGAGCTTCTAAAGGAGAGAAAGCGTATCGTTCAAGACAAGATTGCGACGGTCGAAGAAGTTGACGACATATTTCGGATAGCTTTTCGGACTGATTTGTCTCTGAAAGATTTGGAAGAAACCCTTGGCCCAATGTCAATTCAGCGATTACTCTCCCGGCGGCCGTGAAAATGTTCGATTCCGCACATCGTGTTTCATTACCGTTGCACCTTGCGATCATTGTTTCTTAGTACTGCATATCCCATATTTCGGACTTTCCATATAAATAAATGGACTTGTGTCCGAAAAATGCATTGTTTTTGGAATTTCTTGCAGAAATAAAAGAGTAATGCAAGAAAGAAGACGTCGCATTTTTAAGTTTAACGGAATTTTCGGCTAAAATTACTCGAGAATTACTATTTAACGACACCCTAATAAGTGCCAAACCCGCGTAGGTCTCAAACTGGGCCCGAAACTGGCAAGTACTTCTAAGCTTTTGACATTTATGATTTAAATTTTTCAATCTGCTCGCGTAGAGTTAATTTATTTTGAGAACATAAGCTATCGACCATCTAATAATACAAGTGCATTGAGAGGGTAATTCAACTAATGACAGTCAAGTCCAACCCACGCACGTATGGCAAGGGGCATGATGGTCTCTTGAGCTCAAGTTATCCCCGGCCAATCCTAACTCCCATGTTATTGTCCTTGCCTGTTTCCGTAGTGACTGGCTGGTCCCTTCCTGCTCTCTCGTTTCTTCCTTCTATTATGAAAATGCTCGTTGCTCTTATTTATTTTTTCGTCAAGTCTCTACAAGGTGAATAGTCGAATATTTTGTACGCTTACCATTTATGGTGGTAATTGATCAGTCGTCATAAGAATCTTAAGTAGAGTGAGGCACTTAGGTTGCTTCATTTGAGCAGTTCGCCATTTATTCCAAGTTCGTAACGGTGCTACGTGGCTTTGCAGATGTAGATGTTGCTGTAGGTAGGGCAGAAGGTTCATATGAATATTTTGTTATGTATTCTATCATAAAAGATTTGGCAATTAATTTGGACAGCTCATTATCAGAGTTGTAAAACAGGCTCATGTTCTCTTTCTTCCTCTCGGAATGCATGACGAACAACCATTAACATGGTATGCACCAATTTTAGGTTAAATTTGAGACTCGTACCTAAGCGAGTTTGACACGTTTTATGGTGCCGTTGAGTAGCCCTGCGCAGTGGGTCAATTTTAGGGTTACTATAACTTAGGAAATGCGAAGAAGTTTTCGCCGAAATATTCAAAAAGCTAAAGTTAAAAAAAGCGATGTCTTCTTCCTTGCATAAATTTCTCACTTCTGCACCCAATTCCAAGTGTGCATATTTCTGAACTTCTCCCATCAGTTCCTACCGGATGATATTTAGAAATGTTGATTTGGTTAAACAATTTTTACCTTACTTATTCATTGTGAATGAAATTTGCAACCGACAACGAATTAGAGGCAAATAAAACAAAGATGAAATATGAGAATCCTGATAAACCTTTAAAAATAGTATACATTTGACGTAAACTTATCCTCTTGTGTTGCAGAACACGAGTCAGGAGAAATGAACTGGTTTTTTGCCAAGTTTTTTACGCTTTTCGCTTTCGCTCTAGATATAGCAATGTTTATAACAACTCCAATCTATATTCTCGTTTTAATTACTCTATGGAAGAACAGAAATGAAGCTACGCTGAAGCGTCCCTTCTTCAAACTCATGATGAGCATTGGGATAGCAGATGTCTGCACAATTATAGATATATTTTTCACTTTTCGACTGGCCGAGTGGGGATGGACTCCACAGGTTAGTTTTTTTATTGACAGTGCTCATGTAGATAATTTGCCTACTGTGGCAATCGCACCTCCAGTTTTACGCTATTCGCGTATACCGTGTAGCATCTTGGAGTATTCTTTTGAGATAATAACTGCTTCAGTGTATGTCATATCATCCTGTTGACACGAAGGTCAATGCATAATTTTTAAATAATAATACAGTAAAACCCGGATATAAGAGAGAGCTTGGGAAATTGAAAAAAGTCTCTTATATCCGGGGTTCTCTTATATGCGGGGTCGGCCATTTTGTGCAATATTTTCTGTTAGAAACATGTCAAATACAATACTAATGGTTAGAACATATTGTTCATCGAATAAAAGAACATTTTTAGAACGATTTGAGCATTTTAAATCACAAAAAGTAATTATTAATCTTAGATTGAACGTGTTTACGGTGAAATTGCACATAGTGAGAGTCAACTAAAATTTAGCTATGGACGAGTTTACTGACCCACATGTTAGTTGTCCCCACTTTGTTTTCTGCGCCTTTTTCGGTCGAAACACAAGTATGAGAGCACACTCGAATACTTTATTTGGAGCATGCGATCTCAAGTAGTATTGTCAGGATTTTGACACAGGGATAATGAGTTAAGCTAGCGTGCGGTGGATATGTATTGTAGTACGATTGATTAGCGGAAGAGGTTTATTACGAGTGAGACAAATTCAATACGCAAGATAGTTTACCACAAGACGTGTCGACAGGATACAGTAGCCAGCCGTTAGACGACTGGTAGCATAGGGCATAGCTACATAGAGAAAGGGGTGGAAGGTGGAAGGTGGAAGGTGCGGCAACGAGCGGTCTAGTTCGGGTAGAATCGAAGTGCCACGAGTCGGCTTGCGCTCCGCTTATAAGCGGTAGCTGCGGCCGAATCTCCGCCAATCAGCGATGATCCACGTCGGATTACGTCAGGTAGCATCATATTAAACTGCGGCGGCTTGAAGCTTGCCGAGTAACACTTTGACCNCTCCGCCAATCAGCAATGATCCACGTCGGATTACGTCAGGTAGCATCATATTAAACTGCGGCGGCTTGAAGCTTGCCGAGTAACACTTTGACCGCTCCCCCTACCGGTGGGGTGGCGAAGCTCTCGGTGTCTGCGAGTTCGGCGGGCTTAATACTTCATGATCGGAACGCACCGTCGATCGTGACAGTATGTAGAGCCGGTGATATGGTAGCAAAAGGTCTAGAGTTCGATTCCCACATCCCCTGTGAATCTCCTAAAGTGAACTCGAACATCATGGGAATCGAACCCGCGACCATTTGCTTACTAAAGCACCCGTTTTACCGCTTGAGCTGGCAGGTTTTCGTCATTTTATGGGGTGCTTTCTCTTATATCCGAGTCTTGGCCACAAAATCCGCCAAAAAAATGTCTCTTATAACCGGGTTTCTCTTATATCCGTGTCTCTTATATCCGGGGTCGACTCCTGTGCTGTAGCATAGTATAGGTACACGGGAAATCGCAAAATGTCTCTTATATCCGTGTCTCTTATATCAGGGTTTCACTGTAATGCATTTTTTCGTGTCAAAAATAACATTCGAACAAAAAATTGTGAGCGATACGGTACAAGGATATTAGCGCTCTTGATATCTCTCGATATTGACTGCCAGTGCCGTATACAATCCCTTCACGGTATAGAGCTTCCACCTCGCTCTATAATTCGTGTAATACTTTGAAGAGTTTTCTGAGTTCAAAGGTGAAGAGAATTTTATGCAAGTGAGGATTTATCTAAAAATAATCATTTGTTAAGTAATCACTTACGCGAACTAAGCATATATATGTAGCAATCACACAAGGAGTATGCGCTGTCTCACCCCTTTCTCTGACAAATAGCTCACCCTAAACATAATCCGTAGCCGTCGCCGTGTCAGTAACTGTCCGACGTCAAATCAACTCAATATGCTGCAGATTTTCATTTGGCTTGGAGGAATATCATCACGGATCGCTAACAGTTGCAAATATTTGTTTGGCAACTCTCAAGCATTAGGAGTCTTGGTCGTGGCAGTCAATCGCTACACGGCCTTCATGATGCCGCTGAAGCATAAACAGGTACAGACTGCGACTTTTAAGAACTTTTTGGGAAGCACTAGAGAAATTGGAGGTAAACCTGGTGGGTAGGCTCCCTAAAATTGCGCTTGTTCCCCATGGGCCCTATTTCATAAAAGCTTAGTGACTGAAAATTGAGAAAAGTTGGCTGGATTTCATGCCTTTAAAACGGTGTCAAATACGCATGAGTTTGATACTCAGCTAACTCATCTCAGATGTCTGTAACTTAACATTAGTGAAATAGAACTCAGAAAACAACTGCAGTTGGTAACCTCTGGCTAAGATGCTGTGACATAAACTCTCGTTATACTTTCAGCTGTGGAGAGATGGACAGCTGCTGACATGGTCGATTGCTGGTTCATGGATAATTGCTCTTCTTTCGATAATACCAATAATGTTCATTTTCGAATATAAAATTAAAATTTCTGAGGATGATCCTACAAACCGAACTATTTTTCTTCAGTGGGCAAATGCGACACATTTGCTTTATTACGCTCTTCCGGTAATCATAATTGGCAAGGGACTCATCATCCTCCTCGTTGTCATCTTATATGGAATCATCTTCGCTGTAATATTTAAAACTGTAAGTTTTAACGTGTTATACTAAACTCACAACTACTTCTAGCGTAGTGCCACGATTTTTAGACCACCAGCAAATCGCAGAATTCACTTCGGCGTCGACTGCAGTTACACAGATTACTATTACTGCTTCAAACTAGACTTTCCAAATCAATCCTGACATTTTATAAATCAAATTTAATACTCAATTCAATAGTTTCTAAAAGAAAATTCAATGCGATATGAAAAGTATCTAATTTTATTTGGGAAGTGTCGACTTAAGAGTGAAAAAAATTATCAGTTTTTGCTAAACGCCCAACTATATTTAGACACTTTTGATTAACCGAGCTATTCATAACTTAAATGAAACGATCCGCAGAAAAGTGTTAGCAGAAAGTAATGAATGAAAAAGGAAGGAGCTTAGGTTGAGGGTCGAGAAGTAATCCTAGCCCAGATCATTGATGAAGGTGATAGTATTTACAAAGGTCGTTCCAAAAGTTCATTTGCAAACAGAAACTGCCTGATATACGGTAGATAAAGAGAATTGCTCTGTAAAAGTAGCGTAAGGTGTCCTGCATCGACCTTCATAATGTCGGAATTCCAGCCTGTCAGTATTAGAGATGAATAAAATTTATGTGAAGTGCATGCTTAGACTATTAAACGATTAGGTAGAGTGGTCGGTCTTTAGGTTTCAATAGAAAAAGTTACGCCGATAATAAATGCTAAATGATTTAAGTAATCGCAGAAGAATGTCCAACTAAAATGACTACTCACACCAATGTTGAGCGCGCTTTATAGGCTCCGCTTGAATACCTACCCTACATGTAGACTTATTAAATAAATTAATAACCGAATAAATTGTGATTGATTTTAGAGACATTCAACCGCTCGCGCAGTAACAAAGGCCGAAAGAGCGGCGCTGAATATGTCGATCGTTGGGTTCGCTCACTGCATTGGTCTTGCAATTGCATTGATCTTCTTCATCGCCCAAGAAATAGCTTGGTTTGGGTATGTTTATTAGATGTTTCCATTGTTCCGTGTCCAAACTGACTAAATAATGCTGATCCGGTGAAGCTGTGTTGAAATGTCTATCAAGCACGAAATTAACAAACTGAATTACTGAAGAAGTGCATTATCGTATGCGACCGTACAGATTCGCATAAGTTTCACTCTTTTAACAGCCTCGAGAGGGAATCGATCTGAAAGGGGCTGTATTCGATCATATTCAGTTTATCTAACCTTCTCACTGGCCACCAGTAACTGTGTGACTACATATCATATTACGATCTGAATGCAATATTGCAAATTATTTCAGGTTTCAACATAATTTGGCTGACATTTCAATCGCCCACTTCGTTAATAATCTGGGCATCGGTCTCTTCTCGGCGATCAACCCATACGCCTTGTTGATTTTTTCTGATTCCGTTCGCACACAATTTTGCAGACTATACCGTATTCGGATGATATCCATTCCTTTTTTGAGGAGGACGAGAGCAGCACCCCTCGGCGAAAGCATTCCGACTACAGGACAGACTGATAATAACATAGAGCTTTTAATCATTAGAACCGGATATATGTAACAAATGAAGAATTAATAAGCATTAACACTTCATTGCCCAGCCTTGCAGCAGTGGTATGCAAGCTTGACCTAGTATGCTTGTATGTATGCTTGACCTTCAATTAGTTTTAGACGATTGATGGTTTCTTTAACAGGCTCATGCAGGCGTATTCGATTATCGCTACTATGCTTTGCAATGATGATATGCTGTTTCAAGAGGCCTGGTTTATAAAATTGCCCCAATTGCTCAAGTTCAAGACAGTTATAATTATCTTGTTTCTCTCCATTCTGCAGACTGTCTTGTTCATCGTCAATCAATTTAGAGGAGGAAGTAGAAGTCATTCTATTATTTGTTTGTGTTTTTTCGTTTATCTTATCTTATTCACAATTTTGTTCCTCGTTCTTTGGCTGATCACTGTGATCAATCTTGTTACAATGTGGCGAGTGCAGTGCAAGGGGCATTATTTTAGTGGTAAACATGCCATGCATCACCTTAGGGCTCAATTTGCGACCTGTTGACGCTTATTGTTTGCTAACGTTTACGATACCGTTCGATGTCCCAGAGTTACGGCTTTAATCTGAAGGTAACTTTGAACAGACTATCAACAACATTCACATTTCTTAGAAAATCCAAAGCTTAATTCCTGTTAAAGAGGCATATTTTAACGATGATACGAAGGTATGCGTTCTATAAAAGCTTCCTACACAATCGTTTAAACTTTACACGAGTCTTTTTTGAAAAGAAATGATATCCTCATCGAAACACATGGGTTTGGGAAGAAAAATGCGTTCATCATCGTTTTTAGACCGCCCTAATACTTTTGCTCATACGCCTGTCTCATCGTGTCGCATCACAAAGAGGAACACGTCTGTATGTTGACAATCGTTCAGCAGTTATCTGTAACGCAGATTAGAATGAACGCATCACTTTTTCATGTGACACTGATTTAAAGGGCATTTCATTTCAAATGTGATACTTCGGTACGCTTTGCATGGAACGAAACGTCGCCTTCGTTAAATCGAACTAAATCAATACTGTTTTGTTCTATTTGATAAAGGGACATCTTTAGGCATGTTGCGCCTCACACCTTCATCATACGAAACAGCATGAAGCACGTTCTATCTTGTATTTCTGCAATATTAGCGAAGATACCCTGCAATCTAGCTGAAACTCTTTTCATAGCGTACTTGTTGTCAACTACTTATCATGTCCACAAATATCCACACTTTCTTAATGTCAAACAGTCAATCATTCTATCTGATCCGAACAGTGTGTCACGCTTTCCAAATGGAACGGCGTTCCTTAAACAGAGAATTCCTTTGAACTTCTTCCTTATTTCTCCACAGCGCAGACAAAGACAGCGCCGACGTTCGAGGCTGAGCAGTGGCATAGCAAGAGTAAACTAGGTGATATCGTATGACGCATCGAAAAACACGTGGTCGGTTGAAAATTTTTAGATAGGAAATACCTTGCCGTTCGAGTCGTCGTCTTATATACCTCAACGCGTCTATTTGCTACCGCAATTTGTGATAAATCTATGCTCGGCAAACTTATCTACAGCTGAATGAGTTTTGCTTCGTTCTAAGCTACCGTATATGACCGTAAAGAGTCCCCAATAGCTTGATTTTGAATGACGTTGCCAAAGGTGCAACGGTTACCTCCGGGATGAAACTAGCTTTCGTACATAGTGTTTGTAGCTGAGGTTGAATGCCACAACTATTGAACCTCTTTATTTCGGCAACGTCATTGAAACATAAACTTAGAGGGGAATTCTGTGTCGATCACATACGATGATCTTCACTAGTCTTCTTTACCAGCTTGAGAAATCGTAATATCTCTCACAAGTTCGACAACAAACGCCTCAAAAAGGCTGAGCGGTAAACTAAAATAGCCTTAGTTTATACCATTGATCACTGGAGCGAACACTGATGTCATCATTATTGCTTGGTATTGCACCTATTGCCCTCTTGCAAAAGCAAGGCGTGCTCTAAATGACGAAAGTGTGATTTATACAGAGCACCTTTGACCGAAAAATCTGACAGTCAGAATGGCGACGAGAACTTTGCCCTGCCATATGTAAGGTATAACTTGTTCCCCGTTGACCGTTATCACCGGAAAATCAAAGCAATGTCAACAAGTCTTTCATAAAGCGGAGTGCCTATCTTGTCTGTCAACGTAGTAGCACGATTGAGACTGACAGCAATTGACGGACTTTGCTTGCTTTATATTGGGTCAGTCCGCCTCGAGCCGCCATTTCAGACAGTCGAGCACTGCGGTGACACTGTCGACGCAGTCGCATGAGCGTTCGACAATCGGCAGCATGAAAGTGTTCGTCGTTCTGGTGCTTTGCGCCGCCGGCGCCTTCGCCGGTCAGTCATTCGCCTTGTTCTCAATTATTTAATTCCTTGTTTATTGTTAATTGTTCCTTGTTCACATTTATTCATCTTTTTAGTTCCAACGCGATTCCGTCGTGAAGAACCCGTCCAGCTAGCTCTGGAGACCTGCGCCACTCAGTGCAGCGGTACGTTTCACGAATACGGTGGTTACTGTAGCAATCGCCGCAATCACTCTACTTAAAACCATATTCTCTTTCACTTTACTTCTACTACATCGGCCTGTACATTGATCTGCTCAAACAGTGGCAAAAGAGCCTCGACTATTGAAAACGAGCCGACCAAAGTGTGCATATTTGCTGAGCGCGCTTTTTTGATAAGCGCGCTAACGGTCA
>NIUQ01000636.1:0-44563 GCA_002796945.1 Plectus sambesii | reverse complement strand
AAACGACGATCCATAAAGTGACCGAAAGTCGGATAAAAAAAAAAAAAAAAAAAAAAAAAAAAAAAAAAAAAATTATAGTTCTGAATATTTCAAGTATATTTGACACCTGGCACATTTATCAACAAAGTCTCATGTCATCGCTTTTATGGCAATAAGTTCTGCTTCTTTTAGCTCGCTCATCCTGGATGTGTTAGCGAGGATTTGGTTCGTCTCTTCTGCAGTTCGGTTTCGCCGGAAATTCGACGCAATCACTTGCATGAATTGCTTGAATACTACCATAATTGCTTGCGTGATGCGCTCGGCAGAGAACCACCCTTCTCCGTCGACCACATCGAGCAGACCTACTCCCGACTGTTTCGCTTCGGTGTCATGTGTATTGTTCCCGGCTTCGCTGCGTTTGTGTCAGATGATCTTAATAATCTGGGAAATGGAGACTGCATGACAAACAAGCATACATTACTGAATCGATGTCGCTGCTTACTGGAAGATTTTTGCGCGTCAGAAATTACCTGAATGTACTATATAATACTATGTTTGATTTCTCTCGATTCAAATACTGCTCATTAACTGCAGTTACTTTATGATTCGTGGTTATTAAAAAATTGTATGCTTTCTTAGTCTTGCATTTCTGCTGTCGATTCACAGTAAGCTTTCAACTGGAAGGTTCCGAAAAGAACGCAATTTCGGCTAGATAGATTATATGTCGGCGAACTGTTTAATGATGAACAATAATGCAGTTGTACGGTTAAAAGTATTAATCATTGGCAAATTGCTGAACCCCTTTTCATTTTGCAATCTCATATGAATATCGATCAGTTTGTAAATATCATTATGCTACTGAACAAAAAGAAACATGTGATAATCAAGAACAATGTAGAAATTGATTTGCACTTTTATTCAGATAGGATTCATTCAATTAACTGCACCACTCCCATTCGAAAGCCTGACAGTGACGAGGGAAGAAGTCGATGCCATTTTGTTTACTCTCAATCAGGGCATCGCGAGTTTCGGGCCATATTAATCCTGCAGTCCCGCACACTGCAGCCTCCGGGTTATACCACGCGTAATTATCCAAGCAGACGCCCGCCATGTTCGGTACCACCATTGCCGCGACCAACAAGAGCAGCACGAGCGATGAATTCATAGAGACCATTTCGCAGATTTGATCAGATGTATGCTGAAAGTTTATCACAAATCAATCAGTGAAAGATAACTACTTGATCTAAAGAAAGGGGAGGGGTATAAAAAGTGAACAAGGGATGTCTTACACCTTATTCGATTTATTCTATATACGTCGGCGAGCCTGAATTGAATCAGTTTGACACTTCTCTTTTGTAAGCCCTACAAATATATAGTCGACTGCGAAACTGTGTTGGCTGTGGTGCTTTATACACTACCTGAACTTTGTTTTGGCCTAAACGTCATCACGCGAAACAAAATTCGATACGACTATGTACGAAAAATAAAGTATTGTATATCACGACATCAAGTTCACGATTTGATTACATGGTATTATCTACGTAGTACTGGCTGCAGTCAATCGAGTTCTGGATGCAATGCGAGCAAACATACGTTAGCGAATTTAACCCAATGGCATATTCAGATATGACTCAACTCTGCGTCGCGACACTTCATTTTTGCCATCATTTATTATGTCTATTGAGAGCATGAGTGCTGGGTATTGTAGAACTCTGTCTGACCCTCCCAAGTTGTAAATTCATTCTGTGTAAAATAATAAAATTAAAAATTTTTACTACTTCCATTCAACATTCTGGTAATTCTAGCTGTGCTAAACATTAGTATGCAACATACAAACAATCATCGCTCGTTCATTGCTGCATAGCAGCAATTTACTTATAGAGTATCACTGCAAATTTTAGGTAAGTTCATTCATCATTATCCGGTCTTCGTAAGCCAGGAAATATTTCTTGGTCCCGACGTCCCTCTCTGTTGCTTGAACCCTTTTTTGTTGATTGGGATCGTAGAGCGACTATAATTGATGAAAAATATGTAAGTTAAATAAAAAATGAGCGATTAAAGCAATCGAATGATCAAATTACTGTTCCAGAGAATTATTACATTTTATTTCGACTTGTAAAGCTATACGCAGCAGCTTAACTTGGAAAAAATAACAAGTGCATTAATTCGAGTCATTAATGAAGGAAACTTTGTGGTTCATCAGAATTTGACAAATACTAACATACCTAATTGAGTGTACTTATAAAATTTACCATTGTTAAAAGCGGCTCCTGAACTGTGCTCATTGGCAGCAGTTATGGCCTGGCGATGAAGCTCTTGCTCCTCTTCTGGAGTCGGTTCAGGCATAAACATTATATCCTCATCGGCCATACGTTGAGCACGGATCTTGGAATTGTTGACCCGTTGTCTCCTAACTTCTTCCTCTTCAATATCCCACGAGGTCGGTTCGGGTATAAATGGCAGTTCATCGACAGTAGCGCGGGGTTGAGCGCGGGTCTTAAATCTTCCCTTCCGTTTCTTTGCTTCTTCCCTTTCACTATCCCATGAGCTTGATTCAGGGGCATATGGCTGATTGACATCCAACTGATGAAGGCGGTCTTTGTCAGAAATTACACGATTCTTTTTTCCATCTTTGGATTTTGGCGAAGACTGCTGCCTGCTTCTTGTCGGTACTTCTTCCTCCAAGTCCCATGAGCTCGGCTCTGGCTCAAAGGATAAGCTACTGTCTCTATCGTCCTTAAACAATATCCGAGTATTTTTCTTCTTCAAAGGCGCCCTTGACTGCATCACAGTATCACTGTCTGCAAATTATAGTTGCGATACAATCGCATATAAATTTAGTAGCATTGAGAGTATGCGCGGTGATTGCAGCTAAGTTTAGCTTTAGAAGTTTTAAACTTTAACATAGTTAGTGCTACATTCATTTGATGTTTTATTGTATCTAAAGTAAAAATATTTTCTCTCACTTCTGTACTTAACTTTTGAGAGTACTGCTTTGAGAAATGTGGAGACAAATGCTGTTTAAACAATTGATTTAGTAGTGTTACTGTAGCTTTTAAGCATTAATACGCCTCTATCTGTGAACAAAGCAATAAATTCTCAATGTTTGAAAATAAGAGTTTATTAGTTTTCTTATTTTAGGAGAAAAATTAGTGAGTGAAGTAATAAATCTGTGAAGAAAAGTATGATCAAAACATCAAGAATGGTATTTGTAGAAAGAGATCAATAATGTTACGTACTCCATTGTTCCAGTTCAGCTGATTCCTTCAAATGCCTTAACAAGGGATCTTCTCCTGAGTGACTGAAAGTGATAACATAAGTGCAGGTCTACACAACCAGAGGAAATAGTTAATTAATAGGGAAGTCATATGTTATCAAGAACTCATTTCATTCAGTTGCTCCTTCAGCCCGCGCATTTTACTTCTTAAGCAAAGGTATTTAATTTTAGATAGTACTTTTAACGCAAATAAAATTTAGCATTCACAATACCTCGATGCAAATAATCACAAAAAGTAGCGGTTGCAAATATTCGCATTTCCACTGGGACACGAAGTATGTTTGCAATGCAGAATCTTACAGTCCGTTAGCGCTGCATACCTCATTTATGATTAAATTGCACAAGTAATTCCACAAAATACTATTTCTGTTATGAAAAATAGTTTTAAAGTTTTGAAATAGCGTATTCCCAGGGCATAGATTTGTGCCCACCCGATGGTGTAGTAGTCTAAATCTTCATTCACTCATCAGTCTCTAGGACGCGGGTTCAATTCCCGTTGAGGGCGGCCCATCACCCAACCAAGGTGCTCATCCCTCTGTGGGTCGGGGAATTGGTAGCAGCTATGCTGCAAACATACCGGCGACAGGCCCTCGCGACAGGCCGGCCGATGTTCTACCCGTCGCATCAGCCATGGCTCAATGTCGCATCGCGACAACGGGCCAGAGGAGCGGACCCCGCCACTCTGCGGGACAACCGCTTAGCGGACACTGCGCAAGCGGTACAAACGCTGAAGGAAAAAAAAATAGATTTGTGCCCCCCACAACACAAGCGAAAGTCTATATTTCGCTTAGAATTATTACATCGATATAAAACATACTTGTGGCGTCCTTTGGTGGCTCTCTTATTACGGATGGTGACATTTCTCTGATTCAAGTAATTCATAATCTGTCGCCATGTGTCTTGTGGAACAAATTCTCTCAGCCTCTCAGTAGCTTGTGCGGTGCCCAACTTTTCTATAAAGAGAGAGAGCATTAAAGAATTCATTTATTTGAATGATGAAAAACTGATTCGACTCAGAAACATGTGACGAAGATTAACTTTCAGAAAGATAACAAAGTCTGTTTGAAAATTTAAACACAAATTACATAATTATTGAAAATAAGAATTATTAATTATATGTTCTTGCTATCAGCATTATTCAATCGCGTTAACGCTCTCAAATGAAAAAAGTTTGATGGAAATTTGCACCCCCTCCAGAAAATCATTCAA
This sequence comes from Plectus sambesii, assembly GCA_002796945.1. Classification (NCBI taxonomy): domain Eukaryota; kingdom Metazoa; phylum Nematoda; class Chromadorea; order Plectida; family Plectidae; genus Plectus; species Plectus sambesii. Next base: position 40,098 of record NIUQ01000636.1, on the reverse strand, counting down.
AAAATGAAAATAATTTTGATAAAATTTCAAATTTTGTATTGTTTGAAATGAGTATTTGGCAAAATTTAACAACTCCCCTTTCTATATAATTGTTATCCCAGTATTAAGATCTCTCCTGCACACCTCCGGTGACAATATTCAATAAATACGCCAAAAAAGAGCTAAAGCTTACCGAAGGCAAAAGTGACAACTTGAAGCGCAAAGTACTGAAGATAGGCGGGATCATCGAGCTTGTAACCCATCTCGAAGAAGGCACGCGCATTGTCAATCAGTTGATCAATGGAAGCAATCTCCTTAAACTTATTGAAAAAGAGAGGGAAGAAGAGATGGGGTCGTTGACGACTGGCGTCCAGTCGGTTGCAGAGAGTCACAATAAGCCACGTCAGATCAGAAGCTCGAGTGTAGTCTTCGTGGGTGGCGCACGCCATGATGCCAAAGTCCAACACGCTACTAAAATACAAATTTAGGCTTTTTATTCTTATAAGTACATGAGGTTTATGGGTTGAAATTGTAGGGTTAGGATGCGCACTCTTGAGCAAAATAAACTTGGTCTGACGAGGGACATCAAACGATCTGGTCAACGCAGTTCATTATGGTATTCAGAAACATTTTAAATGTCCCAAATGAAGACGTAAATCAGAAATGTCTGCTATTACCTATCATCAAGCAGCAAGGCTCGTTCTATTTCGTCAACGATGTTGATGAATATGTCTTTTGGAGTATTTTTGGCTGCCATGTGATGCATTACCACTTGCACTGGTTCCTATAAGTGTATGCTATATAAGCGATTATGACAACTCATAATGGGATGATCGAAAAAGAAGTAAACATAAGCAATAATGATAATGCAATTGAAAACGGAAACTATTTTAAAACTAAATTCATAAAAGTATAGCATTGTTTGATGCCAAAATTCAGTGCCGAATGTAGTATTTATTCTTCATTAGTCACATTAAAAGCCGACTATAAATAGTTGTGAAAGTGCTTACAAAGAAGTTGGCAAATTGCCGAGAAATGGAGCGCAACACCTCAACAAACAAGAAGTACTTGCTAGCCAGCGTGAGCTGATTCATCGTATTGACGCTCTTTGAGAAATAGCCAGGCGCCACCTGCGCGCGCTCTAAACTCTAAAAAACAAAAGAGAATAAGTACAACTCACTTAAGGACATCGGATGGTAACTGTTAGAGCTCATTTTAAGTGCATCGAGGAATAAAAATAAAAAACTATACAATTTAGTTATATAATGCACGCAATAAAGTGCCTGCAAAATAATCGCGTCGTTCGTCGCCTCAATTCACGCTCGAATATTGCGCATACATCAAGAATCATCTTATAATGCTAGCGTAGAACTTTATTTGTCAGGCTGCTATGTACAAAATTTAGTTACCAATAAAACGTTAAGCAGCCATTCAACTGATACATATATGAACTGCTCTAACATATATAACTGCAAAAAGCTAGTATGTTATAAACACAGTCAGTACCCTAAGTTATTCATTTCAAGAGCAGACGTTTATAAAACGGCAGATTGCATTTACCAGCAGAACAAAACTATACACACCTTTTGACATATTTCCACAAGTTGCGAATCGTCGCCGTGCTTGGCCAAATTTCTGACAGACTTCAGGACAGAGTCGTCGTCGATGAGAACATCGCGTTCGACGGACTCCTTCAAGACCGCTCTCACTTTTTCGACATCACCCGTACTCGTTGCCGCCCGCAGCATCGCGCCTAAGGCGATTGACACACCTTCCTCGTTGTACTTTGATTTGATTGTCTGCAAAAGTTTACTTCTTAGGCTCAATCATCGACAAATATGCCTCGCTTTAAATCATTGGCAACAAAGAAAATAATAACTGCATAGTTATTTGTTTACATCTATCATGTATAAAACAGAAACTATAGTTGCACGAAAACTGTTGGTAGGCTTTAACTTTAGTATATCGAGCATCAAACTTTCTAATACTACATAAATATCGCTCAAAATGTGTTTACAATGCCGAATAATGTAAGACAAGATACTGCAATTAATTGCTTGAATTTTATTGCAAACACGCTGAGTATTACATGCAAAATATAATCCAATGTAAAGCGGAGGCGTAAATGCTAATTATTTGAGAGAGTTAATAAGAGACAACTTTAAGTTCTATGCTTTAAAATACGACAAAATTTGGTATGAACCCGAGAAAGGAGTTGTCGATGCAGCGCTAATATTCTAATTCACAGATTATAAACTGACCTTCAGAAGCGCTTTGACTTTGTCTTCATCTCCCTTCAGTGAATGCAAGTAGATAAGGCCGTAATTAAGCGTGTCTTCCACTTCCAAGCCACCTCCTTTCATGAAGTCCAAAACTTTCCTAAAAAAGCAAGCAATAATGAAACGAATGATAAATTTTAAAAATATCGACTCGATAGTAGAAAGTGAATAATCCAATTCAGCAGTATTAAACAATTACAAGTTTGCAGCTTATTATTTTATGTGCTGCTGAAATGAAATCGAGATAGATATTACTATTAGTACAATCCTATCAACTAAAATACAGCGCATCAAGCAAATTAGTCCAGATGGCTCGTAATGACTTCAGGCAAAAATTAAGCATTCGTTTATATAAGCTTACTTTAGTTATATTTTGACCAAAAAGTATCGTTGATGAAATAAATTAGCTACTTACAGTACACCTTGTTCATCGCCAATCTTGCAAAACTGAGCCATCAGGTACTTGTAGGTCATGATATCTGGGGACAATGACATGGAGCGTATCTCCTTCAAGGCTGCTTTTGGTTCAAAGGGAACATCATTTTCCAGCCAGACTGACAGACGGGCGTTAAACACCGATGTTGTCATTAATCCTGCAAACAATGAGAAAGTAATGAACAACGCTTGAATGAGAAACTTAATTTGATTTAAATGACAAAAAAATCGATTGTGGAGCGCGTTAGTTTGAAGAATCGCTTAGTAAAAAGCATTTTATATTACGTCGTTTTTGTTTGGAAATAATAAAGAAAACACTTTTAAATGACACATCATATTCTTAAAGAAATAGATTTTCACGTGCAGTTTTATGCGTTGAGGGATCATAAAGTTTTACCAGAATTAATACTAGGTTCTATACTTCACGTCTAACATTCACTAAGAAACCCAACATAAATATTCTCTCGATTATCTGCTTAACCGAACGAAATATAATGACTACATGGAGGCATTAAATACCGAAACTGCGAAGCTTAAAACTTCGAAAAGGCTAACCATTGTCCTTGAAGGCGTTCCACAAACGGTCGAGAATTTTCAGCCTAGTTTCAACGGTCACTGAAGACAGTACTTCTCCACACCAACTGATGAGAACGACGACGGCGACCGGGTTCTGTCGCAAATAACTCACATAGTCGGCTAAACTAATCATAAATGTAGAAATGAGATAAAATGCAGGCATTTAACTGAGTAAAATTTAAAGAATTATCAGAATTGATATTGTTTCTCCTGCGCTGTGATAGCTAAAAATAAATCAAGGAAATGTTTCGCCGTCCAACTTTCTATAACTGACTGCAGTTTCCTATTTTTTAATTTTTTACGTTGCCGTATTCTCCAGAGAGCAAAAAATTAGATTCTTTTTAACAAAAATTTTCAAATTTAGCACCATTAACAATTTTTAAGTGCATTACTGAGATGTCTGCGATGATAAAAACTTATCTACTCCACAGAGCAATGCGTGATTTGCGCCCATACGTTCTATGATTATGACTCTTTTTTGCAACAGACTTACAGATTCATTTGGTTTAATTCCGATTTACGAAGAAGTAAATGAAATTTAAAAGTATACCGTTTCCTCTGACAATTTTTTCCACAATCCGCTCGTCAAAAACGTCGGCCTTTATTCGTCCGCTTTTCGCAACCAATGTCTCGAAGTAAGCAATCTGTTGATCCAGCGAAAGTCCAACTGATTGCTAAAAGAAAAGTGTTCATTGGGATATGCTTTTGATCAAGTTTTCAAAAGCAAACAGCATCTTCAAATGAATTTTCGTCAAAGCATAGGCGCATTTATAAAAATAAACTTTTCTTACCAATTGCAACTCTTCCTCTCTCGAGGAAGTGGGATGATAGCGTTCATCTTGGCGACCTGTTCGGTTCGAATAGTCACTCTGTTCTGCTTGGAGTTCCGACTTGTCAACGAGGCGTTTATCAACATCAACGTCTTTTCGGCCTAAAACAGTGCTAGTACGCGCTACATCGATAGACTAAGTCGAATAAAACTCTAGATCTGTTCTCCAACTCAGATCGTGTCGAGAGATAATATAGAAAAATCGATTCATCCTTGAAAGAATTCATTACAACAAAAGTTTTTGATATTTTGTAATATTTACAGCACTAAATAGTGTGATTTACAACGATAACAGCAACGGTATGAAGCGGATTTAGCGCAACAGTAACTAACATTCAGCGCGCTCTACCGAACACCCGTAGATTAAGCGTTCATCATAAATTCCCTGCTCCACCCAGAGCTTTTACCTGCACGTCTTCGCTTATCCGCATCGTCAGTGTCGAATAATGATGTCGCATAGCTGGTTTTCAGTGATTTCCCACCATTCTTCGTATCATGGTTAATGGAGCGAGAGCAGATCCAGTTGTTGCTATTTTCTTTACTCGTCGACTGTACACAGCTAAAGAAAGAATGTTCAAAAGATGAAATGATTTCATTATCTGTTGCTAAAGGAACTAAACGTCGAGTTAATCATGAGAACAACTGTAATTCACCATTATTGTATTAAGAATGATGCTATCATCCACGACTCTTGCCCCTTTTTGCATTAGGCTTGTCAACAGTCAATTTATTGAACGGTCGCAACGTTATACAAATACTGGAAGACAACTTCTATCCGTTTGGCACAGCATCATTGTGCTGAGTAAAAAAATAATTTTGGTAAATAATCGCAAAAATTTTCATAACCGAGTTTTCACGATATTCTACATATTCCTTACAATGAATATTATTACCCACTTGATTTCTCCACATTTCACCTCTTTTATAATCTATACGATAAGCCGCCGAACATTTATTGTTCAAATGACGATACCGCAGTAATTACCTTATAAACCAACTCCCTACCTGCAAGCAGCCAATATTCTACTGCGACTCTTGCGAATGCGAGCAGCATGGTGAAGCAGCCAGACAGAACGAAGCATCTTCTCTTATATTTGACATCGATTATGGCAAATACTTGCCTCTTTCTCGAAAGTTTTCGAAAGTTTTTCAGGCACAGTAACCGATCTAACCGCGGTTACTGTATGCAGACAAGAGTGGTAGGAGCCTTCTTTTGCAAGTGAAGTGCAATCAAGAGCATTGTATATTTATTAGATGTTCATCAGAATTTAATGTTGCCAATGGATTTATTCATAGTCGTTGAAGAAAAGCGATCATCCACTGGCGAGCAATTTTATTATAATGATCACTTATCACCTATTTTTTGAAAAAACGCAGTCTTTCAAATCTTATACAGGGGGCGATGCCGAATATGCGAGATTGAATTGCAAGTTGAAGAAAATGCTGAAACTGGCGCTCTATCCAAGACACACAATGACTACTGTTCAATTGTAAAACTTGCGGCGTCTTGGGTAGACGAGGCATATCCGTGCGCAACCTCTTGCTTGTTGGCTCATCTGCTGTTTTACATAAAATATTTATTCGCTCTCTTTTAGCTATTTTTAATATTAAATAATGTGTACTTGATAAAAAGATTTCATGTCTTATTTAACGCGCTATCGATGGTAACAGATATAACAGCATGGGTTCTTGGTGCTGTGAAGTAGAATCTTTTTCTTGATGTCTAGTGAGACGAGCCCGGATAATTATGTTGCGTGCCTAATGTCACTCGGTTCAAATTAAGATTCATATTACCGACACCGTAAAGACTAAATTAATATTAAACAACCGACGGGATATTATATTGAAACCCGGATAAGTGCACATGTTTTGCAAGCCCCGTGTGCAACGTTTGCATGCAATTGTACCCGGATAAGTGCACAATATTTTCTTGCCGGATCTATGTGCACTTATCCGGGTTTCACTGTATTTTAGCAAATAAAAACCCGACCAACCGGTCATCAACCGAATCTAACATAGCTGAGTAAACAGCGTTGGCGCGCTGTTAGTCCGTAATGCACACGCTTCCTTTTCAGCCGAGCAATATACGTGTACATGATGACATGACTTCGCGACACGAAATTTTGCGATATTTTTTTTTGGCGACCATTCGCGACATGATAAGTAATTTCTTTACTTCTTTCTTTTCTTTATTTCGCTTTATCAGACTATTACAGTCAAAGCGGGATTCCAATATCAACCCACACGGTGACATGTATGCCCAGAACCTATCACCCCCATCCCTTTCCCCTATCACAGAGATGCGAACGGCATTCGTCAGTGCGCTGGAGGCGGGCGTGCTTGGGCGCCGGCGTTTGGCGAGGGTGTCTTTGGCGCCACGGTCGCCGTTGAGCGCATGGTGTGGAGTAGGTCGGCCAGCTTGACAGACTTGACGTTGGTTGCGGCAAGCGTCAGGGCGTCGGGGCGGACGTACCCGGGAGCCAGCGTCAGGGCGGCATGCGCCACGGTCGCCAATTAACACCTGGTGCGGAGCAGGTCAGCCGGATCAGCAACAGCTTGACTTGGCGTTATGGATCTCTTTCTTGAGGCGCCGAGGCGTTGGCGGGTGGCGATGGATCGGGCAATGTACATTCACACGTAGGGACAGGAGACATGGGGATCAGATTTGCTACGCTCCGCGCCCGCAACAGCGTGATGGAGCAGGGATTCTGTTTGGGTTATCAAGCAAGCAAGAGCGCGGCTGGAGAGCCGACCGCTCGCTGTCGAGACACCAACAGAAAGCCATGATAAGTTATTTGAACTTCAATTTATTATAATTAATTTTCGGCTTCCACGTGTTCCCTTCCCTCTTGCTTCAGCCCCACTCGCATGCGGGCATAGCCATACTGAGAAAAATTGAATACAGGACAAAAATATGTGAGATGACACGACAAAGACAATAAATTGGTACATCGATAATGCACCGCTTCTGCTCTTTTTAAAGCCCTAACAATTTGAAGATCTGTCACTCTAAGTCAGCCCTATGATGAACGTAGCAATACAGTAAAACCCGGATAAGTGCACATCGATGCTGCCAGAAAAATTTGTGCACTTATCCAGGTTGTGCACTTATCCGGGTTCGGCCTAAGTACATAGTTCCTGACCCGATTTCTTTGCTAAAATCCCTCAAATAGCAATGAATATGTCACAGGAAGCTATTATTTTCACTGAACATTGATTCTAAGCAAAATTCAAGACACAAAAACCAAAAACAAACATTTGAACATTAAAACAGCAACAAAAATTTGAACAAGACAGCAAATTCAAACGGTTTAGAAACATGAAATCCTTCAAAACAGTGGCATAAGAAGACAGAACATAACATTTGAAATAATCTGAAATCTTTTTTTGGACAGCGTTAGCATTAGATAGATCACAGAACAGATCTTCAAGGGCATCAACGTTGCTCAGATCGACATTCATGTGCTCTAAGTAAGCCTGGACGGCGGTCAGACCAGTCAGGGCTTCCTTGCGATTTGGTGGGGGTGGCGGCACTTGGTGTACTTCTTCTTCTTCTTCGTCTTCTTCCTCTTTGTCTTGACCGTTTCCTTGCGGACGTACCTCTTCCAGAATGTCTTTGATAGTGAGCTCGCCAGAGCAGTCCAGATGTTCATCGCAATTCACGTAGTTGTTGAATTCATCTTCTGGCATTTGTGGTTGCGCCACCATTTCTTCAACTTCTGGTGCTTCATCGTCGCCTGTCTTTAGGAAGCCCGCCTTTCGGAAACAGTTCTGGATCGTGGTGGGGGTGACTGAGCGCCACGCTCGTTCGATCATTCGCAGCACTTCCAAAACTGTGAGCGACTTGCCGAACTGCCGTAAAGTGAGACCTTTTTCGAGGGCCAGTAATTGCTTGCGTACGATCTGCTGCCGATAGTACACTTTGAACGTGTGGATGATGCCTTGATCGAGCGGCTGGATAATCGACGTCGTGTTTGGTGGAAAGAATTGAATGTTGACATTCTTTAGGACGACGCCTTCCTCTAGCTTATGACATGTGGCGTTGTCTGCGAATAGAAGAACTTTTCTGTTCTGCTTGACCATTGCGCAATCGAACTCCTTGATAATCTTCGTCCATAAGGCGCCGGTCATCCACGCTTTGGCGTTGGCGAAGTATGGCAGCGGAATATTCTTTCCCCGAAAGCAGCGTGGCTGCTTTGATCGGCCGATGGTTTACACTTTTTTATCCGATCCGTCCATGTTGCCTAGGAAGAGGACGGTCAGCCGTTCCTTTTGCGACTTCCCACCTTGAGGCTTCTCACCTCTGGCGGCCAACGTTCCATTCGGAAGTGCTTTATATAAGAGGCCTGTTTCGTCAGCGTTACAGACATCCTTGGGATCGTAATGAGCCAGCAACGAGGGGAGCACGTTTTTCACCCATTCAGCTGCACCGGCCTGATTCGCAGCGCCCTTCTCTCCTTGAATCTTGTGATATGTGATGTTTTCCTTCGTCTTCCACCGCCATAGCCAGCCGTTACTCGGCTCGAAATCAGGAATATCTAGCTTTTCAGCAAACTTTTTTGCTTCTTCCAAGATCATCGGACCGCTAATGATTGCGTCCTTCGCCCTCATCTGCCGAAACCAAATATTGACTGCTTGATCGAGCTCGTCGTAATTTCCTTTGCGTAGTCGCTTCCTTGAGGTGTTTCCATTTTCGATAACAATATTTCTGATCTTTAATTCTTGCTGCACCACGCGCGCAATGGTCGACAAGTCGCATCCATACTCTACCGACAGCTCCTTCCTTGACTTGGCTTTCGACTGCAGGGCATTCAGAATTTCGATTTTCTGATCGATATTCAAAGTCGTGAGCTTTCTTTTCGAGGCTGACATGATTTCTTCCTCTCTCTCGTAAACAGTCCGTTCAGACAGAATGCACAAATTACACTAGCTAGCTGGCACATAGTGTTGATTGACATGCGCTTTGATTGATGTTAGCACTATTTCCTTACCCAATCTATTCCTTAGGCACACGATTTTGAGTGACATTTGGGTCGGCTATCTCTTTGTGCACTTATCCGGGTACAATTACATACAAAAGTTGCACACGGGGCTTGCAAAACATGTGCACTTATCCGGGTTGTGCACTTATCCGGTGTGCATTTATCCGGGTTGTGCACTTATCCGGTGTGCACTTATCCGGTGTGCACTTATCCGGGTTCAGATCATGTACAAAACATAGTACAAAATTTCGGTGCATGGAGAACGTGTGCACTTATCCGGGTTGTGCACTTATCCGGGTTCCACTGTACTAATAAAAACAAGAACAATAACATTGGGAGCAGTAACAGGGAAAAATAGAACAGCAGCCCACGGTGCTGCTGTTATCCAGCGGGTTTGACATTTACAGATATCGCGAATTTTTGCAATTATTCATGTTATCCCACAAACTGTAGTGTCGCGAATTTTCGTGTTCTGAAAAATCGTTTCGCGAAATGTCGTGTCGCCAATTGTCCGTTTCCCCGTTTACGCAACGCAAGCTGATTAAAGAGGCAGCCCTATTGCGGCGTCTTTTTGCTGCTGCCTGCCGCCGGCAGCAAATATTGTATTTGACTGAACTTTGTGTGAAATATTGCGATCGGGATGCAATGTTGACACTGATCAATGATGTAAATGAATTTGAATCACGGTAGAGCGGTGAAAAATGTTATACAGTGAAGCCTGGATAAATGCAACCCAGATAAGTACAACCCGGCTAGGTGCAAACATTCTCCATGCCCCAAACTTTTGCACTATGTTTGGCACATGAACAGAACCGGGATCAGTGCACAGAATTTTCTTGCCGGATTGATGTGCACTTAGCTGGGTTTACTGTAACATTTCAAATCAATAAATAATTAGCGACAGATACGCAACGAATTTGAATTTGGCGCTCTTTGTGCAATAATACAGTGAAATTCTTTTACACCGAAAACTGTGCGACCGGCCAAAACTGCCGGTATCAGCGAAACCGACATAAACGAAAGCCATTTTATGGTAACAAATGCTGCCGCTTAACGCACTTCCAGATTTGAAATCGAAATGATGAGATATCAAACGTGAAATGTCAAGCTGTTTTCTGAATTACGCTGTATCGCATAATAGCGCTGCTTTGCACATTCTTGGAATAATTTGTTTAAGACATATCAAATTAATGAATGCAAACTTTTCTTATTCTTCCAAAAAAATTCGTTTGCCCAAATTTAAATCACTTTGCGAACCGTCCAAAATGTGGTAGGCGAACGTAATGTTAATTGAAATATACGCATCTCAAAGTATTGAAAACTTGAGCGACGAATGTTGACTACCTCATATTTTGTGCTTAAAAGCTATTTGCATTATCAGATATGTTTGTATCACGATTATGAGTATTCAAAGACGAGGTTTGACTGCACTGTAGACAACGGTTACAATAGAGATAGCCTCTATTTTTATGAAGTGGATCTGGCTCTCTCTCCGATAGACATTTATTTATTCAGCAAAACACCAGGCACCGATGATGGCCAATTCCATGCGTTGGTTGGCAAAACCAAACGCGCTATTGAATTTCTTAATATATATTGAACTGATCTTATCGAAGAGATGAAACCATTGTTGCAATGAAATGGGTAATATGAGTTTTGTTTGAACAGATATTCAAACAAACAGACACAAACCACGCAAATTCTTTGTGTAATGGCGTCATATAGAGAATACCACAGCTCCTAGAATCATTCCACATTACCGATTGTGAGCAAAAATATGGTTCTACGGCGTATGTTCTTGCTTCTCTGTGCCACTGTCCTCATTGGACGACTCGCCGCACAAGTTAATCGTAATAAATTTTTTCCTCTCCAATACTTTAATATATCACTCCGCGTCCGTGGTGTCCCAGCATTCGCAGTTTCACTTCAGAGGTTTTATGCCTTTTTAGCAAGCAGAATAGTATTGGTTGCAGAAGCAAAGTCGATCGATTGCTTTACCGCACAGGTGGACAATAGTTTCAGCTTGACACAATTATGAAAAATCTTCTACGGGAATTACATTCGATCCAAGGCGGTCTAATTTGCTCATTCTACACAGTGAAAATAATAACTGCTTTTGAAAAATTTGTATACTCTCCATAGCTCCACGTCAGTTTTGTCATATCTTTTATGTTCTCTCGCGGTTGCTTAGCTTCCACAGTCCCTTGCGAACCGTCCTAAAAACGAAAGAAATTTTATGATGATCAAAGCAGTTGCCTCTTTTGAACTTGGAGCAAAATTTTTTATGAACATTTAGAGCTAAGTAAACGCTTTCCCGAGATACGTGCACGGTGAATGAAGATAGATCACTGTTTCGGCTAAGAATAATAGCTACCAAATTTCACATATGTCTAAATAGCGTCTTTACTTATTTTATCAAATTGAAGCACAAGCACTTACCAAATACCCTCTCATGAACGCTCTAAAAAGGTCCTATAAATAAGATGGTACTTAAAAACTATTGTTATCTTCAATGAGATACCAAATTCCACTTTCAGCCTGCATGGCTTCGTATTTAACAACAGACGACGTGGCTGGAACATACCTAACTGCCGCGGTGTTAGCAGCAGGCACTTTCCCCGGTACACAGTGCACTGGTCTGAAGGTTCGCACAAAATATTAAAATTAACAATTAAATAACTATTCATTTTTTATAATTTAAGAAAAGCTGAATACTTGATAACCTCAATCAGGTCCAAATTAGTAAACATTTTGTTAGAAACAACTGCATGAATTTGATCTTGAGTTATATAAAATTATGATGAGAGATCTCTTCATGCCTACTAACGATTATATTGTGCTTAAAGTTTCTTGAAAGTTTCAAATTAACCTTTTTGAGTGATAGCGAAGAGCTTCAGTTCTTTGGATATTCCTGTTGTGTTTCAGTCTCAGTGGTATGTTTGGGCAGGTACTCTTAATTTAAAGAGTAAAATTATTACCGGATTTTCTCGAAAATAAGCCCTCCCGAAAATAAGCCCCCCCAGGCTTATTTTCGAAAGCCTTCTCGAAAATACCCCCCGGGCTTATTTTCCGGTCAAAAATTATTCCGTCAGCGTCAAAAAACATACCACTTTTGCTGCCTTTTCTCGAAAATACGCCCGGGATTAAGTAAATGTGCATGTTATATCACAGTGCAAATCGCGATTTTTGCACAATAAATGTTAAATTCGTTTCCTTATTGGCACAACACAAACTTATTGATAGATTACAGCTACTGCTTAATAGTGATCGCGTGTGAAAATTTTAACGAATCGGGGGCAAAATACTGCAATTTCTGCATTTCTCGAAAATAAGCCCCGGGCTTATTTTAGAGGAAAATGTTGAGGCTCGAAATTGCTATTTCTCGTAAATAAGCCCGGGGCTTATTTTCGAGAAACTCCGGTAATTGAAACTTTTATATAAAGTTAAACAGGCAGGATGAAGATAAATAGTATTCTTTAGGATACAACTACATGCAGAGGTGGACCAAATGCCCGATGCACTTTTAGTCTGAGTACCTTCACCTACCGTTGCTGTCACGATGTCTGGGATGCAACAGACTTGGCAACTTTCAATAACGGGGGCGCAAATGCAGGTTCTTCCAAACCATGTAAGCTGATATTGCAAACCTATTCACATTTCCTTTCCCATTATAAATGCTTTGAAGATTATAAAATTGCAAAAACCGCACCTCTGTTAATTGGCACTTTTTACGTAAAAGTAACTATTCTGTTGCTATTTCTATAATTACTTGATATGTCTAAAAACTGAAACAATATCTTTCGAAGTTTTGAAAACAGTACCCTTACCACTCGATCAAGTCTGAGAAAACCACTATTTTTCTATTTAAGTCGAAAATAAGCTCTTTCAGCATTTATTAAATTTTTACTAAGCATGAAGCTTAAATAAAAACACAGAGATTCGATACACTAAGAATTTTTGACTAACGGCCACTTGTGAGGCGAACAGGAGATTTTAGCGATCCCTCACGTCCTATTCTTAGCCCTCGTCTGCACCGTAATTATATTGAATCATCTCTAAGTAAAGAGTACTGTATGATTTTCAATATCGTTTAGTGTGTCCTCTCGGTTCAATGAGCTTTGGAGGTGGATTGCAAACGCTAAGATGCAACATTACAAATACTGCAAATGCTGGCTGCCCGTTCAATTACACTTGTACAGTTGCTGCCAACTTGCCTCTAGCTACCGATCTGGTAACAACAAATAATGCAAGGAGGAACCCAAATGTCTGCTGCTTGACGAAGACTTTACCTGGAAGAATCGATATAAGTAAGGGATTGAACCTAATGAATGCTGAAATTGAGACAGAAACGATATTAGGTATTGATACCTAAATTGGTTCCAAAAATATATTCATGCGGACATCGGATCGGTAAAATTAAAAAATTAATGAGTTGATTCGTTATTTCGTTATCTCTCTTGATGAATAAATTTATCTAGAGATATATCACTATTTCAAAATTATTGTCATTTGGTACACTGTAAAGCAACTAACTACAGAAAAATGATGGTTATTTAAAAGCTCAGCCTCCTTTAACTCTAAGAGGTGTCAAATTTTTCTCATATTTAGTCATCAACGCTTAGTTTTATGTTAATATCTTGTAATTTCAGCATTTCAGCAAGTTGGATTGACTCCGAACATTGTTCCAATTGCGCCAAAAGGGACCGTTGCAGCGGTTAGGATTTACATATATTTTCTTTATTTTTGTAGTTTAATGTTATTTTCAGATAACGTTTACAACTCCGATAGTTAGTCAAGGAGATAACATGTTCCCACAACAAACACTGTTTACAACTGCCAATATTCCTATTGGTATGTACTTGCATTTTCACAGTATTCAAATTGATGCATAGTTTGTACAAAATGCCTTGCAGGTCCTTTTACAATTACTGGAGTCACTGTAACAGCAGCCGAGATTACTGGTGGCGCAACTCCGGCCAGCTATCACATTCTTATATTTGGTAAGCAAAATTGTTGACATATCATTTGTATGTCTTAAATTTACATGCTCATAGATGCAACAACAAACAGGCATATTCTTGGATTCTTTCACAATGGAGCCTTTGATGCGGTGACTACGGCCGGCAGAACTATAATCTCAACTGCACCAGAGACTGTGCTCAGTGTCGCGCCGACGGCGGCTGCAAACCAAGTTTATGCTGCTGCCTATGTTGGACCTGCTGCCTTTGTGCCACCGTTCACCTGTAAGCCACCGATTGTCTTCTTTAACATTTTGGCATTCACTCCGAGTCTTAAATATTGTTCTACAGAGTATTTGCAGTAGTAATAGACGCGAAAAATTAGCATCATTCAGCCTTGCTAACATTTGAATTCGTTTAAAAAAACTGGACATTTTCATTCAAAGTGCGAATAGATACATAAATTTTTGACAATTATCACGTGTCATAAAGTTTATATCGTCGCTATCTGTATTGCTAAGTACCTAATTTTTGATACACTTCCTAGTATGTCACATTTATCACAGTGGCAAATTCACGAAACCTGTCTGCCCTTTTATCGTGACCTGGCGCGGTAGCTCGATGGACCGGTTTCACATCGCGTACTTTAGCTAAAGTCGGACTTAAGGCCTATCCTTTATCATTGCGTTAATTCCGACTTTAGGTAAAGTACGCGATGTGAAACCCATCCATTGATTTTACTTTTTAAGATTTTTATAAAAAATTCTTCATTATCTTGGTTTGCAGCTAAGCACTTGATTGGTGTGCTCTTCTTTAAAACATCAGCCGTTATTGCAACTTCGGCACCGCTAATTTTAACGGGAGCTGTAGCAGGCGGCACGTTCCAACCGACAACTGCAGTACCTAGAGGAGCATTTACCACCGTTTCTGCTTTTCTCAACAGCGCTGCAGGAAAGCAGCTCGGAACTCCCGTCGCCGGCACATATTTTTACGTTAGTCGAATTTTTAATTTTTTAGTAAAAGTGTTGTTGGATTTTGCACAATTTAATAAAGCTATAGTTAAGTAATTTGAATTTTCGTTTGATATTATTAGCATGTGAAACGCAGTTAAATTATTTGAGAAAAATTAATTTCAGGTCTAAGAGAAAATGCATTACTCGATGAAAATTCTCATAGTTCAAGAAGATGTCGAACACATATTCCATAGATCATTTATTAATCAAAGTGAACAAAGTCTTAGGTTTCAATGTTAATAAAGTCGTTTTATCAGTGGTCCCGATACAGCTGTGCCTTTACAAACATAAAAGATTAACGACGGCAGAACAGAAAAAAGAAGATTCAGTTGAGGTTCAACTGAAAATGTTTTTCCTCTGCTAAACATTAACAAGAAATCAACAGAAGATTGTAACTTTACTTGCGTTCGTGTTTTGGTATCCTCTGAAGCATTGTTCGCAGAACACGTGTTGCAAATTAGTACAACCCAACCAACACTGGCGTTTTAACAAACACCTGCTTTTACTATCAATGATTTATGCGCACTTTTTTTTTGTATGCTTAGACCACAGACTATCTATTAAAAAATTGCAGAAAAGTTCTTGATGCTACCAGTGTGCACGCTAGCATTGTAGGCAAATGTCAGTTGAATAGTATTGAGGAACAATCACATCAGAATTCTGGAGCTACATGCAGTTACATTATCAGGTAAAAAGAAATTTTGAATAAGCGCTATGAAAAGAGTCAGCTGATAATCGTAAAATGGTAGCACAATCCGACGCTTTTCGGGGTGTGTCTTTCCTTTTGAACGCTAAAAGTGCAGCTTGTACAATATTATTATTCTGTTCTGATTACAGCTGTTCACAAAAGATGATTTGCCTACTGTGGCGGCGAAATACAGTTGAAATTATGAAAAATATACGTCATGTGGATGCCAGTACTGAGCGTAAATATATCTAGTAATCCCTGAATCCTAATCCCAACCATTGATCAGATATTTAGAGTTACCACTACGATACTGCAAACAGTAATCTGTTTTTTAGTTCCGTTGCTGGTCAACAAGTGGGCCAGATTTGGCTTAGATTTGTTGACGTTTCAAATGACCAATCCATGTTCAATGATTGTTTACTGGACAACATCCGTTGCGCGGCTAATCCGGTCCCGATGGGCTGTCGCTACCACAAATATCGTCATTTCATAGTTGAAACTAGTTTAGTTGTGGATACATTTTGAATAAACATGCTTGCCATAACAGCGATCACTAATTAACTTTTTCCTATAAAAGGTGTTCATCGGTTACCATTACCATCTAGCACTGAGTCACATCGAGAGTATTTTCATTCCTCGTTTGCAAGTTATTTGGTTTTCGATTTGTCGTCATGTATAAAAAAAAAGACATTTGCGCTGTGCTGCATTTTCGCCACTACCATAGCTCAAGGTTTGTGCGAAATGTATGTAATTTCGGGGAAAAATCATGATTTTGAATGAGAAAGTTCTTTATAAATGCTAAACTCAATTCCTCATTTATGTATTGATATAATTTTGAGAAGAAAATTTTAATTCGATGGAAACTGAATATGTTTTAAGAAAGACTTCGATTTCGATTACAGAAAAATAATGTTATAAATAATGGATGAAAGGAAATTTATTACTTTTTCAGATCCATTTATAATTACTCCTGCAGTGCAACCAGGAGTGCCGACGTTTACGCCCTTCCCGAACTCAATATGTAATGCTGACACAGAATATCAATGTGGACTCGTGAGCGCAAATCTCCAGTGCGAGAGGAGCTGCAATGACACGCAACTGTGCCTGAACGTCTGCGTCGGCGGTCAAGTAGGAAATATCGTCGGTGGTCAAACTAGACAATGTGTCTGCAAAGAAGGGCTCTATCGCAACAAGCAAGGCCTTTGCGTCTCGCTCGACGTGTGCTTGAGAGAAAGTATCAACGCAGGTAAAAATAGAAAATGCATAATATATGATTTTCTGCTTTATTCCTATGTCTTTATAGAAACGACTCATAGGAGAAATTCTCACTTTTCAATTCATTATTTTGCTAAATATTGAGCGCCTTTTTATGGGCAATTATCTGCAATTCAAAATCGACGAAGATTGGAAATGCTTTCCATAAGGAAAAACGAGAGCGTAAGGCATAAATTTGTAAAATTTCTTTGGCTGTAAAAGCATAAATTTGTGTGCTTGTTGACAAGCATTCATTTACATGCTTTTCAGTGTGCACTGGCGCCAACGAAAGGCAAGTAGACTGCAGCGTGTTGGATGTGAATCTAAAGTGTGAAAAGAAATGCAACAGCACGCAAGTGTGCACTAATGTCTGCACTAGTCTTCTGAGTGGCACCCTCAACGGAGTCAATGGACTTCTTGGTGCACTTTTGAATCCCGCGGGCGGTGCGGTGGGCGGCATATTTCCTCCCATCGCTGGATCAACTAGTGGACTCAGCTTCCAGATTGGCGCTTTAAACGGTTGTGCATGTCAAGAAGGATTCTTTCGCGATCGAAACGGTCTCTGCGTCTCGCTGGACGTGTGTACCAATGGAAACATCAGTGGCTAATTCTTACCTCTTCTTTGCAATGTTTGCTTTTGGCTCGTTGTTCTGTGATGATTGCTAAATATCAAAGTGAGAATACGTGTAATTAGTTTACTTTCATCTATTAAAGGTTACTTAGATCTTGCAATTGTTTGTTGTTGCTTTAATTCGCTCTTAATTTTTAGGTATAGTTTGAGAAAAATGGAGTGCTAAAGCTACACAATGCTGTCATTTGAATTCGCATTCTTCAGAAAGATTTACTGAAAGGAAATGAGCAATGCACGTTGATAACCATACAACTTTTCGAGAAATGTGAAGCGCAAAAAACTCTTTCTGTCATGACTTCATGTAATTCAAAACTGCAAATTGCTCCGTTTGGGACGAAAGTACAGGGTGATTAAATTTTTTTGACACCTTATAAACGAATGGTGTTCAGCTCATAGTAGCCCAAATTTCCCGAGCAAACGCTCATTCGAAAGCCCTACTTCTGAAGTTTTTTCGGCGCCCTTGAAAACAAAAGTTTTAAGGGGTATTCTTAGGGCAGGCCCCTTAGAAAAAAGTTTTCAGAAGTTTTTTTTTTGGCCTCCACATGCACAAAGGAATCCAAGTTTTTGGCACTCTGAGAGGCGAAGCAAAAGGGTTTTCAGTAGAGAACCACCTGAAGGTACCCGTTTCTACGAAAAAAAGTTTATCAATTTTCAAAAACTTTCAAAAAAATTTCAACCACTCGACCATAATGGAACTTTAATTTCTCTACTAGAGAATAAAAACAATTTTATCGAAAAGACGGGAGGCTAAAAAAACAGCTTCTGAAAACCTTTTTTTCCAAGGGGGCGTGTCCTAAGAATACCCTTAAAAAATTTTGATTTCAAGGGCGCCAAAGAAACTCCAGAAGTAGGGCTTTCTAATGAGCGCTTGCTCAGGACAATCGGACCACTCTAAGCGTAGCACCATTCGTTTATAATGTATCAAAAAAAGTTTGATCACCCTGGACTTATAAGGATGACTGACCCGATATGCGTCCCATTTTAATCAGCCATTTTATAGTAAATCACATGTTATAAATTAATTTTTCTCTCATTCTTTCTCATTTAAATGTTTATCAGCATCTTGTTCTTCACTGCAGTCATAGCCAACTTTTGCAATGTTGCTACAGACGTTTCCATAAAAAATAAATGGAAGAGAAAATTTGTCGTCTAACTTTATAAGAAATTTATCAAATCGCTATTCACTTCTTTGCGGTTCAAATGAATAATCGATGTGAACATTTTCCATTTCTCACTCCCTCTTATGTCGACACCCTTCCTCTTTGCTAAAATCGGAAAATTCATTTTTAAGAGGCTTTATGCTTCTGCATGCTGTGTAATAAAATTGTTAGTTTGGTAGGGACAGCTATGCCTTTGCGCATTATGTATTGCATGTTTGCTGATGCCAATTTCAAGAAATACGTCTTTCGAGCAGCATTGATCATATTGATAAAGACAAGCGCCAGGTACGACGCTAATAAATCTCTTATAGAACGGTCGATTACTCGACGTCTTCACTATGCTTAAAAAGCAGAGTCTGCTGAAGTTGAACGAAAGACAAATTTAGCTAATCAGGACGGCTGAGACATTTCTGAATTTCAGTAAACCTCAAGAGATCTATTCGGAATAATCTGGCATTATGGAAACTGATATAAGCTAACATGACGCCAGTTTATTCAAAGCTTTGGACGTGTCATTCTATTTTAATTTAGAGTACTGACATCGTCCCTCCCTCAGTCCTCAAGACGGCGCATAAGTAATGCTCGACTTGCTTCGTGATGGCTGAAATTTTCGACAAAGTGGTTTCAAAGGTGCGCGGTGAAACCGAAACTGAACGCAAGAATGCGTAGAAGATAGAACAGGATGGAAAACCGCTGCGCTTTCTCTCGAACAAGTTTTTGCGCAGCGAGACGCAAGATAGAATCGGAATTGCACGGAAGACAAGAAGAACACTCTCTATTTTTGTACACAATCCGGTTTCTGTCCGTTAACTCTAATAGCGTAGCGTTCGTGTCAAGTTTCCGATTGAGAATTCCATTTGGACTAGTTCCTGATTTGAAATTCATCCTCATCCTCTCTTAGTCGTATTTAACGAAAGTCAGACATTTCAAACGTAAGCGAACAATCTTTCCTGGATGCTCGTCAGCGATAAATGCAAGTGAAATCACGCATGAGAGAGAGGAGACGAAGTGAGCGAGAGACGGTTTCACAATACAACAATCAGATGCTCAAAAGGAACTCTCTTCTCATTCTTGGTCGCGCATATCGGTTTTACGAAACAGAGGTATGTGCATATCGGAATTTTCTTATATTCAAAGGCGTTCAATAGGATTTGGACTAATTGGTTGGGACATGATCTTCTTCGCGTTTTAACAAAGCTTAAGGTAAACGACGAGTTGAATTTGGAACCGTCTTGCGTTCTAAGATTTTTACATAGAGTATATATGCGTACCACACGCAGAGTTGTCTTTAGACTCTTCTCATTAAGCTCAGAATCATGCGCCATACATGCGCAACTTCCATGAGAGGTATTCGTTGAATTTGTCAAGATGGAACATTTTAAGTTCACATAATCGGCGCCAATTCAAATTATTCTTCTGCTTTATGAACAAACATTTTAGTAATATACATTGCAGATTCCTTCCCTCTTCTTTACAGATGCAATCTCGACGACGGGGGAATCCCCATTCCCCATGAACACGTTTGGTGACAGCGCACGACACTACGCACTTCACAGCGCAGCACATTTCATTTTTGCAACTGGTTTTTAATTTCAATATTCAGAGCAGTGGGAGTTAGCAGATCACAATTTCAATATGCATTCTTTAAAAGCTGACAAAAATAGCTTCTCTGTAGAATGAGAAAGTTTATCCTCGATCGTCAGCACTGCTTAGCAATGAGCCACAGCAGTGAGCTGCGTCAATCATGAAATAGGAAATAATAACTGCTGTTCTGCCAACAATCCAGCAAAATCAGTGACTGACTTTGTGCGGCTCAGTTAATACATGGTGCAAACAGCGGGTAAATGAAGTAATAGTTTCGCCGTGACCTAATCCTTTATTCAGTACATATAAATATAGTAGAAGAAAAGAGCAAACTGATGCCGAAGCATATCCAACGGAAAGAAACAGATAAAGCATATATCTGTGGGGAGGAATGACTGTTGCTCAAATCTTTCACATTCTTTGATAGTATATTTTCATTTCTAATACTCAACTCGGCAGTACTGGCCTGACAATAATTTTAGTTTTGTGTACTTTTTAAGGCCAGGCTGTGTAATCTTTATTCTCCAGAAACAAGCACGTTTCAAGTTACCGTAAAAGAGCGCGATTTTGGATACGCAAATGCATCACCTCGTCACGCCTCTCCCCTAATCTCTTCTCGAAAAGTAAATCAAATAAAGCAATATGTTACATGGATGATAAATTATCTTTCCAAAAGAACTAAGTGTCGCTTTGCTGTCAGGCGTAACAATTTCTCTGCGACAGATACCTATATTGCAAATGATTCAAACTTGTGTTCTCTCTAATATAAAAATTTGAAAACTAATTGGTGGTGTGCACGATGTGAGTCGATCTGAGACGTCGACCCCCCACCGCTCTTCTCGTCATTGCCCATGAGAGGCCTGCAGTTATGATTATATGCATCGTAGTTCATTAGCCGATCAAAATTAGTAATGTTAACTTTGTTCGATCAAATGCGTATATTCTTATATGATAGTATGCTTATAATGAAACAAACTTTCCCTTGTGCGCTGCTCCGCGTAAATCATTCCTAGCGTCGATTCATGCTATTTTTGTTATTTCCTATGATTCCCATAGGGAATAACAAAAAATGTTGTTATTGATGTTTTGCTGAATGAATGGCGCGCTTGATTTGAAGATAGCGCAGTGTAATGCCGAGCAGATTTCATGCGTCACTAACAAGCAATACAACCGCATCGAAGAGAAAAACGTTGCTCAATGCAAAACATGTTTTCGCTTTCGACAGTGATCCGAATCAGCGCTGCAAAATGTGTTTGTGGTTACTGCTAAGGATGGTTGAACAACGAAAACATTATAAAGTACCAAGCTAAGTCATTTTGCTCGGGATGTGCTGTTGACGCAGTCGAAATTCAACCTCGGCAAAGGTCGGCAGAAGATGTTTGCATCAAAAAATGACGATTAATCACAGAAATTATCACAATAAAATTTCTAAATGACTGTTGAATTAGAGATGGTAATTTTGTTTCAGTTAAATGCGTTCTCCAAGTCACCAGAGTACACAATCGCTGGGGGGAAAGACGGCAGTTTTTGAAAAATTATTCAGTGATTTGAAATGAATCAAGTATCAGCTTGCCCAAAACTACTTTGTACTTCAAATTTTCACTTTTATTTCTCTCGTCCTTTGTCGCAGAATAAATGCAGCTAAAGTAATTGATCTTATGGCAGCACTGTGTTTGGGTTCTTTTAAAGTCAAAGTTCGTATGTGTACTGAATACAAGTACTGTCACTACGTCAATACGAAGAATTAGAGCCTCTAGAATAGCTAAAAGAAAAAACCTTATGCCTTTGTATGCATTATTAAGCATGGAAAGACATGTGAGTAAAGCCATGAGAATAAGCAATATTATGGAATTTGAGCGCAGCATGCTTGAAGGGGACAGTCGCTGATACGAGCATTTTGCACTATAATAACTAGTGTTGTCTGTATTCAGTCATTTACTTATCCATCAACATACACTACATCCGAGATGAACTGAGACTCTTAATCTCTCCCCAACCTGTTCTATTGACAAAGAACAATAACATTTTATCCAAATTTTTACATATCGACATCTTATGGTTAAAATTATTTATTGAATTCACCCAAATCGACGCTATATTTTAGTCGTAATTAGGTGGTGACAGGATAACGCTATTTGTTTTTATTAACTTTTAAATCGCTTTACTTCACATTAGCAAGAGTATGATTGTTAAAAGTGCACAGACGTAGTATGAGGGACACCCTGTACGTGCGACTTCGACAAACGTAGTTGGGCGGGCGGCTGTTATCGATTGCTGTCTCTTCCCACATGAAATCATGCGTAACTGTTGAGCGACATGTGATGAAATCTAGCGAAACAGTAGAGAACATAAATGCGAGACAGTTTGTATATGATTGTCACATCTTTGTCGTGCCATTGCGCAACAGTGTGTAAAAGCAAATTCCAAAGTTGTGAAATGTAGTGAGCAAAAATTTCTCAAAACATTTACGCGTCTTGTACTAAAACTTTATAATATTATCGTGTCAATTTATTCTATTTTCTGTTCAGCTATGGTTCATTGATTTATAGTACGAGAGTACTTGAGAAGAATGCTGATGAAAAGTGCTCCATTGCGCCTCTACATTTTATGTACCGTGCTCCTTTTTCTATCAGTGTAATTGATCAGTACATATTGATTTATAATTTTTATTTGCCGATGAATTTTAATAGTGGCAAACAATGTCACTGGTTGTATATACACGCGAAATTATGCATCTCTTTGAGTCATCAGATAATGTACAAACAATTGACAAATATTCACAGACATTAAAGCACCAAGTCTTCATTGCAGAGCGATTCCCTCGCACACAATACGTCGCATCGAGTCCTTTTCTCTGTGCATCGCCACTTTCAGAGCAATCGGACTTCAGCCGATTTCCTTGACTGGACGGCAAACTGCTTCGCCAATCGTCCTCGGATGGCATCATCGCTATCGAAGCGGTAGTCGAAAGTGAACTCAAAGTCGCATCTGGTCAAGCTGATATGATTCGAGTTTTTGCGAGTTTCCTCGCGTTTCACTGAGGAGCAGGAATGGATGTTGAAGTGATCCATGAAGGCGCTTGCGATCACAAGAAGAATGTAAATCTGGAAAAGAAAGAAGAAAGTTAGCGAATTATTGTAACTGAATAATTGATAAATTAATTGACAACGTCGAAAAGAATGAACAGAAGATCAAAATTTGACACGTGTGTATTTAGCGCATAGCGCTCGCAGTGAAAAGTGTTGGCTGAGCAACTAGTTGTCTTAAAGAAAGCGGAAAGTTTGCATCATCTTACGAATTCTCTCTCGAGATGCTTTTTTCGGTAAATTTAATGATGAAAAACTCACCGAGATGACGACTGCGATAATGTCCATGTTAATCGCTAGGGAGGTTAGCTGAATTCTTTCACATCCAACTTGAACGAAATATTCCAGTAGTCGTCGATGACTTCTTTCAGGCGGGCGAAGAATCAGACGTGAATGAAGAGTCGACCAAAAACCTTTGGGTGATTGAGAGAAATATTCCGCAGAGGAGGCGACAAGAAATAGACAGTTCAGGAGGAGTGGGCGTTTGTCAGAGTCCGTCCGTCAGCGAGTCAGAGAGCAGACTGACTCCCTCGCGTACGCCCACTTTAATAAATATAGAGCAGTAGTACAGGTCCTGGCGTGATGAATCACCTGACCCGATGGTGGCGCGGCGCTACCAAGTAAAGAGTGGTTCCCAGAAGAGTAGGAGAGAACAAAATGTTGTGCGCTCGCGTCGGCCGGCAGCGTTTCCGGTTTTATCAGACGTTGTCTCTGTTCAATGCGGGCGGCAGGGTGCGGAGCGGAGTTTTATACGCCTGTAGAGCGTATTGTGCAATGCGCACAACCTACACGCTACATATTTACGCAGACGCGCCTTCTCGTTTGACCGACGCACGGTCCTATCTAAAAGTTCATTGATCACGCTGTAGTTTAGCAAATTGCGGTTGAGTTTGTCGAAAACCACTGATCCTTGCTGTTGACTGTTGACGCGAAACGAGAAGCCTTTCGGCAAAGCTCGGCGGTTCTCGTAACTATTTACAAGGTAAAATACTTTTGATGAAAGAGAACGTGCGTATTACGAGCGCTCGATGACTTCCGCATTGTCGCTTGCTCAGCGCATCAAGATTCAAGTGTCAAAAATCTATTGGGCGAATTGCCGGTGACTTTTATAGTCGGAGACGAACGAAAATATATATACTGTATTCAGAAGTATTCGAATGTTATACTTCAGACAGCACAAGCATAAATGCGTTATTTTTTCTTTGCATCGTTTGCTTTTGGATAGTGGTTTCGTGAAAGGGTCAAAATATTAATAAATTTCAATCAAATAAAAGATGAAAGTCAAGTAGTCTGTGTCAACTCATGAAGTTGGTGAGAGATATGTGAGCTCGTTTTGTAGCCTCTTACGACGGCGGCATTGGATCATTTTCATATTGAGTATACTTGAGCTAAAGTCATAATAAACACAATACCAGAGAATATCCGTAAAATGAAGTATGCAAATATGAAACCAGCCCACTTTGTGTTCTTTAAAAGTTTCAAAGATCGTTCAATTGATTTCGCCCTTCTGTTGGATCAACATTGCTCGGAATTCATGTTGTCCCTGTAAACAAGACTGAATGAGGTTGTATTTTTTGAATCTGATAAAGTCCCGTATGAGATTTCATGTGGCGTGGTCTTTATCAAATAAATATTTTCCAACTGATCCTGTCCGCATCTGCAGAGCTTGTTATTTTGGCTTGACCAGCGCTGCGCTACAGTCTGCTGCATAACTCATCACGAAGCACAGATCGTCGAACAACATGTTTACTTTACACATGTACAGAATACCCGGCGGAGATGTCTGATGTTTCTGCCAAATATCCTTTGGGTTTCGACAAACAAACGTGGTTGTTATCGGCAGTGGCAGTACCAGGGAATACCTTCAGTTTTCGATGATTGTTGGGAAGACACGATTACTAGGAAGGTTCCTTTCGCGCGTACTAGTGCTGATGGCATCTATTACGCCAAAGCGAAGGGTGTAGAGAATTATATATGTTATAACATGCATGCTCGAATGAGAACTTGACCATTTCGTTACAACTCGAATGGCTATGATTTGCGATAGAAATCGAGTATCGTTTGCAGTGCTTCGTGGAACACAGCACAATGAATCGCTGTTTAGAGTCTTTCTCAATCTGTTCTTAATGAACGCAAAATGCAACTGAACATGTGCACGCACGCAGAATCACGCC
Organism: Plectus sambesii; assembly: GCA_002796945.1. NCBI lineage: Eukaryota > Metazoa > Nematoda > Chromadorea > Plectida > Plectidae > Plectus > Plectus sambesii. The sequence continues at coordinate 14,470 of NIUQ01000636.1, read as the reverse complement.
ATACATCCTGCGGTGGAACGCGACCCTCATAAACTTAGTCAGCTTGAATGACATCTCGCCATCATTATCAGTCTGAACGCAAACCCCCCTAGTGTGAAGTGTGACCGATAGACTAATAAACGTTACATAGAATGACGCAACTGATAAAGTCATACTATGTCATTGTACATCACAAGTCCATTCGCTAAGCGATTATATACGATGCCGCCAAAGGAGAAGTAGCATTTTTTGACAGTCTTTTGCTGAAGGTTAAACTTAAACTGGGATAAATATGATGAGTGTGCGGCGTTCGTGCCGAAGAACGGTAGTGTTTATTACCCCTATGATGTCATTTATGAATTTCATAACAAAACAGTTCGATTTTTCTTTATATTCTTATTGCTAATATCAAAAACAAACATATTTAACTGAACCAATATACTTGCAACATTGCTAATTTGCATTAGAGGTTGAGTCATTGTTAACAAGAATTGCTCGATTCGCTCTCAAAATACGTCAGTGAGCAGAAAGGTGAAATCAAGCATTAGGAAATTGTCGGTATACTTGTATTTTTATGATCATTGGCTACTGTACTCTTTTATTATGAGAAACTCTAAACAAGCTGATCGAAAGGAAAGAATGCCTTCAATAAATACTAAACATTTCTCTTTTCGGAAATGTTTCACATGTAAAGGTTTTAATTAATGGCAATTTTGCCTATGATGCAGGAATTTCTTTGTTTTAGAACAACATTGTCTGCAAATTAAGCTGTGTTTCGCAGTTATCGTTTGCATAGGTATGCATTCCTGAAGAAGCACCCATATTCCTCTCTCTATCAATTCTGACTAAAGCAGAGATGGATCATAATGTACGAAAAGGATGAGCCGCCCACTTCATCCACCCATGCCCATCTTTCCCTAAAAGGATGCTTCTGCTAAATATTATTTAGTAAATAATATTTTGCTGTTTGCATTGGTGTATTTATTAAAAAACGCTTTGAGATCGACTTCTGCAGGATTAAAGAGGCCCTTAAATTCTGACAGGAAGATACGGCGCTCAGCTTGACTGATTGACTACTAGTTTAGTGTTTCTATCACGTGAAGAACACGAGAATTATAATCTGGGCTCAGCCTACTTCAGTTTTCCGCATTCCTCGCAGCGCCTGCAGCAAAATGTCTTTTTGCAACCGCTTGCACAAAGAAGGAAAAAAAGTGTCGAAGAATTTGCTCTTCAGGTTCTCATTTCCTTCTTCAAACTTCCAGATGTAATAATCATGTACAGACACGTGCCGTAAATGTTTCATTTACAGCATTCGATTGCATTAAATTGATCAAATATTATATCGATGAATCAGATATCGCAAAAAGCTTTACAATACTGGATTAGATCAAGTCGCGGCCGATCACAATTCACTTGTTCCGCACTGGGTGCCGATTAAACAACGTGTTTCTTTCTTTGTGTGTGATGCAGAGGTCGTATTCATACTATTACTCATACATTATGTTAACATTAGTTAAAAGGGAGTGCCTCATGTTCATGTTCATATAGTTTAGGGGGCCATTCACATTGGCAGTATGCGTTACTAAATTTAAACAGAGTTTGCAAAGCAGATGAACTATTTCAAGTGTATTTGAAACGAACTCGTGCATTCCGCCAAATATAGTATAAAATGGTGCATAATTACTTTTCGCTCATATCAATTAATCTTGAATTAAGCTTCAAAATATATGAAAGCGCTGCAAAGAGGAAGGCGCGTAATGAAGAAAGGTACTTGAGGTAACGGATCAAGGAGCAAGGCAGAAGTGGACGACAGCAGACTTTAGGAAAGCCTTTTTGAATGCCTTTTTGAATGAAAAGATGAATGTAAGGAAAAACACTGTCTTGTTAAACGCAGGCATAAGTAGTGTTCTGATTTCAGACATAGTTTTTTGAATAATGAATGCAATTACTAATGTTGTAGCAGAAACAGATTCAGTATTTAATTTGACTTTGTAAGACCCAATAAATCATATCAAAAATGAAATAATTTGCACCCTGATTTTGTCACTATCGCGTCCTATTTCTTTTACCTTTTATTCAATTTCATTATCATTGCGACCGGTTTCATCAACAGTTTATTCAGTTCAAATGCAATATGGATGAAAGTGAGGGCAAAAGGAACAAATTATGACCCGAAGGTGACGAATTAATGCGAAATGTAAACAACAGATACTCGCAATCATTTCACATCAGTAATTAGGAGAAAATAACAATTAGTTCATGATATATATTTGCAGTCGTATAGCGATTCAGTGATTAACAAGAATAGGCTTGACAGAAAGTGATTTAACGCCGGGAAGCCATTTATGATAGTCGCCCGATTGAAGCCTTTAGAGTATGTCAGAATCGATTAATTTCTTCTTTCCACGAACTAAAACAAAATCCACCGTAATGTCGAATCGCTTACTGCCAAACAGGGTTTATTTTGCTTGTTATGAAAATAGGCGTGATACCATTTCTGAGCCAAAATGTTAGATAAAATGTTACATTCTCGTCGGACAGCTCATCTATACCTCATAGCAATATGCTGTACCCTGCACGATTGAGTCTGAGCCCTCGTCGCTATCCGCCTCGTTTTCGCTCGCCCCTCAACAACCCTACAGCCGTCGCTTAAACAAGAATTGCTAATTCAATAGTGATGGTCGACGGGGCAAGGCTGATTGTTTTCCATCGAGCATGCATTAACTATCGAACGGCGCTGGAGTCGGGCGCGTCGAGTCGCATAGGCGCCCATTCAATCATTCATGAAACGAGCGCTTACTGAAGAGCGACTTCTCGTCAACTCTCTCTCCTCTTCTCCGATCTCTCTCTACGATAATACTTCCGCCATGAGTCCTCTGTCCTCTAAACTCATTTCTCTCATTCTAATGCTACCAATTAATTGAATGTAACATGGAGATTTACTTAATGAGACCTTCCTCCATTCCTAGAACTTAGTCACACAGTTATGAGTTTGTTAGGGGACGCTAACTTGTCAGCATTGAAGTGACCTCTGACATTTGGAGCAACCTCACGAAGTAAAGCGTTCTCCATCTCAAAGGGGAAAATGCGCCTTCGCTGCTGTTCTAAAGCACATGGCATCTTATTGCCTCCGTGAGTTATTTGAAATGTTAGCAAATTCTGTTCCATTTCTCATAAAGTCAATAGTATTTTTTCTCAGGTAGTGAATTCAGATTCTCAATAAACAGCGCTCTACCGAAAGCTCGTCAGTAGTGCGAGCCTATCTCGACTTGTTTTACGATTAAAAGGTCCCTCTATCTATTTGGTTACCGTCCCACGTTATGTGGCATAACATTTGTTGCTAGACGAGCGAGCAATAGCTTTTATTCGATGACGAAGGAACGCCGTCATAAATTCACCCATCGTTTGTCATTTGGCGTTTATTACGTCGTTCAATCAAGCGCTCGCTCATTCGCCGTCTACCGTATCCTCAAGATTTATTATCAGGGATAGGACAGCGCGTTCGGTCGGCCACCCGAGTCGCTCGAATTGATTGCTATTTTGTGAATTGAATCACAGGGAGGTTGGCTAGGCTACCGAAGTTGGGCTGATGCATTGCCAGACGAAAGGAACTGACTGATCCTTTCAAATATTCTGTTTGTCGTTCTGATCCCTTTTTAGCTAGTGTATAAGAGTAAAAATTGCTCATTGACGTCTGTCAGTATCTCTCATAGATGGAGCTATTGTGTTGTCAAAGCAGACGACTGGCAGTTCTTAAAATGCTAGAACTCGGATTCTTTATTTTTGCAGTTATGACTTATCGAGGTTTCTGAACGCAACTTTAACAGCTGCGACAAATTGACAGAATGAATAGTGAATAACGAAAGTTGTAGTCTACCGACTCTGTAGATACGAATGCAATTTGTTGCATAGTTCTAGTTGCGATAGAGCCGTCAATTCGTTTCTTTACGCATCATAAATTTGAATCCATTTTTAGCAGAGGTGAGCATAAGGGCAGCGCCACCCCTTCCTAGCCATTCGATGTTGTCAACCCCTGACTTTCAGTCGCTTCAGTTAGCGACTTAAGTGCCGAGGATATTTTAAGGCGCTATTTGGTTGTGTCGTATTTCGCGCCTACCCCTTTTCACGGGCGAATTGGCCGAGCTGATCTGTGTTTGAAAATGCAAAGGTTAGCGAACGACGAGGCATGTGGGTGACGTCATCCCGTCTACTCGAAAGCGCTTTGACAAGTTAGGTTGCTTGGCGAAATCGACCAACCTGCCGCAGATCTGTCATAGACAGCGAAGCCAGTGGGTCGCTCGACCGATAGATGCTATTCATCGTTTAACACCACTGCTGACTCTCTCTCCTTCTCTTTCAATTTTATATTTCTCATTCACTCGAGATCAGACACTCGCGTAGGTGTGACTGATATGACCGACACGCGTGGGGCAACATGCACTCCATTCCTCCATCCTTTCTATGTTTGCGTCTCCTCCAAATGAAGTTGCTGCTTGTAGTGGTTGACAACCAAACTATTTATTTAGTTCGTTTGGAATAAGTTTGGTACTGCTGAATTTTGGAGCCGAATCATTTAGCTGTTACGAATTCCATTGGTTCTAATATAGGTGCAGTAACAATATCAACTTAGTACTGCCTAAGACATAACCACCCGCTTACCAAATGAAAATTATCAAATGTTGACACCAGCATCGATTTTGTTTTTTCCCTGTTTTGCCCGCGCCTAATTGGAAAGAAATCGATTCAATCGGGCTAATTTGTTTTGCCATTCAGTGTGCATTAGGCATAATTGTTGGTGGGCAATGACGTCGATCGTTATCGACCTCTGAATTTGATTCATAGCCAGTTAGCGACTGCGTTGCTGTAACAGACGGATAGAGTGAGTGGAATGTCGGTTGCTGCTAAAGCCAAATAAACCTGAGTTTCGCTTCGATTATGTGTAAAGAAGTGTCTATTAAATAACAGTCCGGCGAGTACTCACCTGCCAAACGTCGCACCAAGTCTCATCCCACCCTCATACCCATAGACCTTAGTGAGTACACGGTGGAATTCGAGTAGTTGTAACCCTAAAAACAGACCCTTGCTCTTGCTGCTCTTTAGCGGCTCTTTTTTTACATATTTATTGCTTACTAATACCGCGTAGCTGTTGAACGCGGACAGCAGTTTCTTAGTACTGTAGGTCGATTTTTACTATATTCTCATGTGTCGTTCGAACCCTATTTCCAACGTGAGACCCGCTTTGAGTATCTATTTTGCTTAAGGCCGGTTAAAAGGATGGACCATATACCTATAGATGTGTTGATATTGTTTGGCTGAGTACACTATGCATGGAAAGGATTTATTCCGAGGATACAGTAAATAAAGTATGCGCGCTAAAAGGAGGGGAACTCTAGTCACTGTTCTGAAGGGGATATAAGCCGGATGTCTGAGAGGAGTGCGTGCAGTCATACTCTCCTACGCACGTCGCTGAGTATCAGTCTCAATGCTCCCCGAAAAACGGCTTCTTCGAATAACTGTTGGCGTTAGAGTAGATAATTTAAACATCAAAGCACTCTGTCAGGTTTATCGCCAATTCGCGCGTTTGTTCAAATGCCATGAGTGTGTTATTTTGAGCGCTTATTGTAAGTTGAATTTCTTTTGTAATTTATGGCCTCGCTGTGAGAAGACCGAGAACGTCGTCAGGACTTTTCAGAGTTAATATAAATTGAATGAGTGCAAAATTGCGCTGCTATGCTTTCCTACTTGTATGTAGTGAGTTCACATATTCGTGTATGTGTGCGAGACATTTTTCAGTGATGTACAACGCTAGGTCTTGGGACGTTGGGGTTCGAAGATATAATTGCTGGAATGTCGCATATGGTCCCGAATTCCCATCATATGCCATTTTTGTGTGCATTGACATATCGTCTTTTTACATTATTTGGCTTCATCAGAAGCCCGTGGGGAGATTGGGCCAGCCCATTTGAAGTCGTTTGCCGCCTACTGGTAGGATACAGCTCACTCCGTCAGCGGCTAATATTTGACATCAATTCCACGGGGTGCTGCTGGTATAGCAGCTGATGATTGGTTTCGCTCGCATCATTGCGTGGACATGAATTGAATTTCGATTGAATGCGACGCCAGTTAGCGATTCAATCTTTTGAACAGAAATCATGAGTGTAAATGAAATGAATTTTCTAATATACGTCGTTCAGCTGGCTACATGTACGCGCGCTCGCTCTCTCTCTATGAAAAATCACTATTTCCTGACCTCAATATTTTATTTGCGACCACTTTCGCGATATCGATTCCTTGCAATAGATTGAAAGTAGGTTTGATAAATCGCGAAAATAAGAACTGTTTCCAAAGTTTTCATTATTCTCGGGACGCATCTCTCCCTATTCCTCGGTGATTAGGGCAAGTTTTACTTCCAACAGAGCTTATGCCTTCATCCGGTCGATATGTTCTTCGCGCATTGCTAAAATACTTTGTGCTCTTTGATTTTCTTTGCTTGACCGGCCATGTACTATTTCATTTCGAGCTTCACTGTACTTGACATCTGCCGTCTATGTATTCGTTGCCCATTCGATGTTTTAGATGTATGGGCGCAGTGAAAGTTCATACAGGATTATGTCTTTGTTTTGACGCTCTTCCAGGGTAATAGCACAGAGTTCTCCTCAGAAAAAAACCTAAATATGTATCTTTTTAAAGTGATCCAGAAATTCCTCTTTGCCGGCATTTAAAACTGTGCTTTGTGATTCACTGTCAATTTATCATCAGCTTACTTTTGTGAGCATCCATTCATTTATTTTGAGCGCTTCTTCCCGTGTGCACACTTTGCGAAGAAGCGCTCTCGTATAAGCTCAAGTAGCCCGTCGATGTCGGGACACTGGTTGGTACGGAGGAGACAGCGACGAGAAACCTTCGCAATATTTGTCGTCAGTAAAAGCGACATGACCCGACTTTTTTTGCCTCTACGAAGGCCGACCGGCGCGCATAAACGAGGGCGAGTAATTACTTTAGTAGGAGGCAGACATGTCGTTCATCGGACGGAACTCCATGTGCTCTCGGCCGAGTTATTGCCCGCAGGTGCATTCAACGCGGTCTACGACTTGCTTGTCCGTGCGCTCGCTTGATTAGCTCCCACTCGTTGCTGGTCGCCAGTTATGTTCGTCCGACATGCTATCATACCGTCGATTTCTCTCTCTTTTTTTTCTTTACCTTCTCATGTGCTCCTCCATCACCTGACTTCCTGTCAAATTTGACTTGATGAGCTGCTGCGTTAAAGTCTCTCCTGATATAAGCGCTGCCATTTTTGGTATTAATCCATATGCACATCATTCTCCTTTATTCGATGTTTTTCCTCATAGAACAGACCTGTTTCAAATGTAAAAATTCATATTGTTTTCTTTGCTTTCAGTTCAAATACTCTGAAATGACAAGGCTATCTCATTCTCCGATTTCGTAATTTTAATCAAGCAGACTTTTAGAAGGGATAGCTAAGTTATAGGTCATTCAAAGGTTCTGAGGATATTCTAATTTTTCCCCTTTCTTAGATGGCATCGTTCTCCAGACACGTTCTATCGACAGATAACAGTAAGTTACTTTTACCAAAAAGAGAGAATCGATTTAGCGCAGATTCCGTGTTCGCTCGAGATAGGACTAAAAGCTTAGAGTAAAATATTGCTCGGCACAGGCATCCAACTTCATTTATGCTGTCAGCATCAGATTCAACCAGCTTTGTATATTAATGTCCAGCATTGTGTTTTTGTTCGAATTTTATGAAGCATGGCAAAGGCGGTTGGCTGGCTCGGCGGCTGCCGACGCCGACTCGGATTCTGTCATGCTTCGCTCGCAACTCGCCTACGCCACCTCTTTGTCCGGGCTGGACCCCCGTCGGCCGCCGACGGTCTCCCGCGCTTTTTCCCTTCCCCTATTTCCCTGCTGCATAAGTTTTTATATGCGACCAAACCAAATCGTTTCCTCGACTGACTGCAGTTGAAGCTCAATTAAGCTTTAAGCCTTCATTCTGTACTTCAACAAGAGTTCCTCCTTTTGAAACACAGATTCAAGAAGCCGTTTGTCGAATCGTATTATATACTGTTTATTGCAGTTTTTTGCGTGAAAACGTTGTAGCTGCGCGCGCTCGCCGTTTAAGCGAATGTTAAAAGCCAGGTTATGAATATTTAAACACGAGCGCATGAGAGCGCGGTCATGTCCTTCAGTGCAGCTGGTAGAATCTTAAATTTCATTATTATTATATTAGACAAATGAATTGGATGTGGCACAGAACAATCCCTATGAGAATTGATCACTTCTAACATGCCTTCCTCGTTTCATTCAAAGCTCTACTTTGTCGTAGAATACAGTGATTTCTTCCAGCTGACTTTGCTTGAGGAAGATCAAAGTCAATGAGAATGTTTTTTCATTCACCGAGTTCATGTCTGCTCAGAATTGTAGTTCTCGTGCGTGGAGTCGAGAGGACGCGACTTCCCTCCGGTTGGGAGTGATTTGGCTACGCTTATCGCTAAGCTACGAATGATTTAATGGGTTTTTCATTAACTACCTTGGTGATAGTGTCCCATCAATCTTCCGCAAGTGATCAAATGTTGAAATTCGGGATACATTCGCCGACGATCGACGCATAGCGAATTTCTTCATTCCTTGCGTTTGGTGGTAAACTCTGGTCGATCGGCTTCTTTGTGAATATATTTACAAACTAATGTATAAAGTCTACAATGTAATTAGTAGAACATTTCGGCGCCTGTAGCAGACGTAAGGCGTAGTCATTTGTCTCACGCGCGCTTATTCGTCTTTGGCTATGGAACAGCGCGCGATTTGACTCGTGCTCGCTTGCTGTCTCTTTGCGCTCTCAACCTCTGTCTATACCCTACTTTACCTTCTCAGTACTACTGTACGGCGACGCGTCGTCGACCGAGGTATGCGCATGAAGCTGTCGAGTAGTACCATTTAAAATTTAGGAATAGTATCTGGTTATTAGTATGAGCCAAGGACTGTTATTTGACGGTTGAATTACGAGATAGTAGCGCGCGTGATCTGAATTGAGACGCGAATTGTAAACTGAATGATGCTAAACCTGATTTTTCTCAAATCTCCCTCAGTTTATTTCTTTGAAAAATTGCACTAAAAGTAGCAGTGATTAAAAATATTTTGAAGCTCAGAGAAAATGTGAATATCTCAAAAATATATAGCATTCAGTTAACATTTCAAATACAGTTCCTCGAAAGTATCTACTCTCTATCGCTTCGCGTTTTCGTATAATATTTGTTGCTAATTTTTTTGCTTTGCAGTACCGGTGTCGGGCTCACGACTTCGTAGCACATTTGAATACGCGCTATTATCTGTAGATCAGGAGCAGGAATTATGTCCGCGAAGACGTTGATCGTCGTTTCCTTCGTCGCCGTCGTCCTACCGTACGCCGTCTTCGGCTTCAGTATCAAAGAGCTGATCAAGGGTAACAGCGGCAAGCGGTCGGGTAGTGAGTTTTGTTTTTTTCGTAAAGCGTAAGCATATCCGGGTTTTTTCGAAAATATGTCACTTCATATATATTTTCAAGATTGAACATAGGATCTATGATAAAGTTAAGTATGCGGAATATTTTCTATGGCAATATAATGTCTGTTTTTCGGCTGAATGTGAGCGTTTTTTGCTTTAGGAAAAAAATTAATCCGCACTAAAACAACTCCAAAGGTGTTCATTCGATAAAAACCGGAGCATTTTGATTAAAAATAATAATTGAATAATTGGAAAATATTCAGTTAAAATGCAATTTTTATTCTTAAAGCAATCAACTTTCCCCTCATCCTCAAAAAATGTCTTTTAAATGGAGGTTTCGAAATTTCAGTTATAATGCATTTCTTTCGGCTACAGAATATTCTCTATTATAAGAAAATGACTTATTAAGCATTAGTTTAACCACTTAAAGACTGTAATATTTGTATCTCAAAACTTATTAAATTTACATCTGATCTGCTACATGTGATATTTGCTGAGCATTTATGATTTCCGCTTTTTTTTTTTCAGCCTTCCGGTTTGCACAAATTGTACGGGCTTTCTGTTATAGGCTTGCGCAAAAGATGAATTGGGATGAATACGAGCAAACAATTGATAACCTTATTAAGTAAATTGCTCACCCCGATTAGCGAGCGGCGGTCGACTTTGATGGAATATTAATTAAGTCGAATGATAAATTTGTTTGATTGGGTTTTTGAACTCCCCTCCCCAAACACTTTTTCGCGTATCGATAATGCAAGCCATTAAAGGCGCTTGTGAGAGACGGTCAGTAATTCTTCAAGCATCCTTGCCGATCATATTTGACTTCGTAAAATGATTATTATGTGTTCTCTTAGCAACGAGTATACTTATTTCAGGTGAATGTCCTGCGTGGCATCCATTCCAATGTCCGAATGGCGACTGCGTGCCGATCAAGTACCTTTGCGACGGATCGCCTGACTGCAGTGATGGCTACGACGAAAACGAGAGCATGTGTACCGCCGGTAAGATCGATGAAGATATTTTGGCTTTTCCAACTTTAAAATATCGCTTTTTCTTTCCACGAGTGAAGTTCAGGATTAGAAATTCCGTGACGCACAAAGTTAAGTAAGGGTGTAGATGAGGCGTGTTCACATAGTATCAATACCTACTGTTGTACATAATTACAGCAACTCGACCGCCGGTGGAGGAAACAGCTAACTTCCTGACTGCGCTGCTGACCGCGCATGGGGATAGCTTCCTGGCCAAGGTTTTCGGTGAGAAGGCCGCCAGCTCGTTCGCCGGCANGAGGAAACAGCTAACTTCCTGACTGCGCTGCTGACCGCGCATGGGGATAGCTTCCTGGCCAAGGTTTTCGGTGAGAAGGCCGCCAGCTCTTTCGCCGGCATGGGTGGAGTGGAGAAGGTCGCTGTTGCTCTTTCACGTAAGTTGGCCATTTTGATTCATCCGTGTTCTCTTTTGATATTGGTTGAGCTGACAGGACATATGAAAACAAAATACTAGTGTTCATTTTTAAACGTTTACTTCAAAGCGTGCGTGAGGTGCGAGCAGCATATTGTTAACATTTGAAATGATACAGCGGTCTTTATAAGATGATGAAGATTGCAGAAAAATTCGGCGTAAGACCGTCTAATTCGCCTGCTGTAAATAATTGGGCATGCAGTTTGACATTGTTGTAGGTAACATCTTGAATGCATTCAATAACTGAGAGAGTGGAGCAGTATGACTGACGAACTAGTGGAGTAAGTCTGCCTATGACCGTCAAAGATGCGCTGTGAGAAATACTGAATTGAAGCCGAAGGGGAGAGTGATATAAAGAATGAGCGATTGCTGAGTACCCTAATTCGAATCAAGTAGTTACGGGTTGCTCTGTCTTAGCAAGTTTATGGTCAACGGACCATAATCTTTTTTATTCAATAGCATTTTCATACCATTCTATATAGCATGAGATTAAACTGAGCTGGAATGAGCTTCGGTCGAATGACTGAGTTATAGCCATCAGCTCTGGTTAATTATCGCAAAACTGCTAACGTGCGGCCTCGAAATGAGTTCAACTCATACGCAGCAAACAATATGTGATTACGTAGCGTTAGGTAGAGGCGTATGCCGCTGGTAATTGATTGCAATTCGCACTGCGCAATTCAATATTTAAGGAGAGGGTAGGGGGCAACTAGAAAACCGAGCAATTAGGGGATTTTACTTCCTCTTTTTACTCATTAATCTCCTCAAAAACAAGCTCTGGAGTGGGATGAATTGTATCAGTCGGACTATGTAGGCAGTAAGAATTATATTAGCATCCTGTGCATTTCGTTGCTGCAGCCGTATGAAGGATAAGCATATGTGTTTCGATTATTGTGACACTCGAAAAGGGGTTTTCTCATATGGCCGTGGGATGTGGCCAGTGTAAAATATATTTCGTAAAAATTCTTCGACCCCATGCATAGTACTTGTGAGGAGTACTGTCTCGTTCAATGTGGAGAACGCGGCGCTCTCAGTTTCCTAATTAAGAAGTAGCAAAGTTTATACTGGGATATTTGGGCGGTGGATCGCGTGTTTCCAAGCGTCGTTCCGCTCGCGATTTGATGGATGCCCGGACGAGATATATCGATGTAATGGTCGTCCAGCGGCCATCTACGTCATTTCGTTAATTATACATACAAAATTGGCCGCGTCCTACGCCTACTGGTCTTTCCGTCGGTACACAGTCCGAGGGAAAATTAAAGAGGTTGCCTGGTTGCCGCCGCTTGCCATAGTAGGGAGGGCACGCAAAATGATAGAATGAGGAAGTGTAGTCGACTGATTGAAGTAAGTATGAGATCGCATGGATTGAAAGCAGAGTGGCTCAAAGTTACTGCGTATACTTGGAAAAGGGGTGCAGTACTACCTGAGAGTAAAATTTTAGGGAGCCAATCCATGGTTAAAAGAGATAAAGTTGAAGCCTTAAAATGGACGCTAACCGGTGAATAGTGCTTCAGTTTAAATGGTCATTTTTGGTACCTTATTCCAATCCATAATCCTCCCATGACTTTTGCTCACTCCGCGAAACATACATAGGTCCACAGTTAAACAGAAACATTTTAAAATGGTGGGCAAAGGCGTTTCTATTCTTCAGTGAATAAAGATTATAACCCATGCAATAAGTGTGATATTATATATTACTTTACCCAATGAAATCAGGAATAAGGCTCATTCTTATTGCCAACAAAAATATTACGTGGAAAGTTTTTTGTTGCACTCTTTCAAGGCAAACATTGAGTTTTCATACAAAGGTGATGCGTAGATTGCCGTCGCAGTTGAAAAATAAATCATAAAAAATTAATATAGATTACCCAATGAAATTGTCAAATTTACATCGAAATAGCAACTACGGTGGTGGCTAAAATTATATAAACACTGATGATTCACGTAACGCAATGCCTGAACGGAGTTTCTATGTTGTAAGCAGTGCGCAATTGGCTCTGCTAATGGCTTTTTCCTGCATCTCTCAGTGCGCTAATACCAACTTCCGTTTTCTCTGCTGTGCCCACGCCACGGACACAGAGCGATCCATTATCGACTCTAGAGAGAAATGAGCTACTCTCAATGGCGTTATGTAGTAAAAGAACGCTTAGTATTACACGGAAGATGATAAAACCGAACTACTAATACTATCGCTTAGGTCTTGCGCACAAAAATATTACTACTTGAGGTGCCAAAATCTGCCCAACTACAAGGGATATTTATAAAGGCAATAAAAATTATAGGAAAATTTGCAAACAGCACTTGCTTTACTGTGGAGCCGTTTGTATCAAAAGCAGAAATAATATCAGTAGACATAGATATGACTACATTCTATTTGTGTTTGTGGTAGGAGTAACAAGAGTTATCCAGATAAATTATTGCTAAAATATCTTTTGATGGAAGGCAACTGAGGGTTCCGTCTCAATCAGCGCTTACTCGATAGTATGATTGAACGCGCCCTATTTGCAGAGTCTCCAACAGCCGACGTCTTTGCCAAGTCAACTGGCATGAGTGACACAGACGAGACCAAGATGATCACAGCGATGCAAGGCATTTTGGACGGAAATGAAGGCGATCTGTCGCCAAACGAATCAGCCGACTTCGCCTTCTTCGTTCAGAAACTGCACGAGACGGGCTTCTTTTGAATTTAAACTCCCATTCTGATTATGAATTATTTTTTTGGTACCGTAATCCTCCTCTCGCACTTCTCAGTTCCGCATCAGCTGTACGATACGAAATCCGAAAGCGGCCATGTAGTCATTCAAATTGTGTTCGCCCCGCTACAACTCGTAAAGAAAGGTCAATTGTATTCTGGTCAGCTGTTCTAAGGTTCGCGACGGGTCTGTCTCGCAGAATCCATAGTAGCTCATATTTACTAAACAAGCGCTTCGGCATGCAAACGCCAGTAAGATGATATTCAAATAGACCCGAGAGACGAGTGTACAATGCAGTTGCAGCTGCTGCTTCAGAGGTTGCGAATTTCTACAATTAATGGCTTGCTTTTCCGGTGATCTCGATTCCTTGCACACTGGCAGTGATAATTCTTAATTTCTTCAAATTTGTCGTTCTTCATTACCGTTGCTGATTGTTCTCAATCTTTCTTACCGTTGAGTTCCTTTATTCGTGAAGTTTCTGAAAATTCAACTTGAATTTATGGAAGTCTTCATGATCTATTCGCAACTTTCCACCGATCTCTCGTGCGCTTTGATACCCAACATCATTTCATTGGGGTGTACTGTACTGCTCCGAGCAACTGCACTGACTGGCGAGTGATAATACGAACAACGTGAATAAATCCCATAGTCCTGTTGAATTCACACTGCGTGCACAGGGTTGCGTTATTGTCGCGTAAATCGTGATCACTACATTGCATACGCACCAAAGACACAGTATGATAAGCATAAATGATTTTGCAAACGTCAGCTTTTTAGCATAATATCAGTCAATAAAACGAGTAAGATGTAAGTTATGTGCAGCAACACATTATACTACGAAGATA
>NIUQ01000635.1:0-44093 GCA_002796945.1 Plectus sambesii | reverse complement strand
TTTTTAAAACGATTTGGGATAGATCGGTAAATCGCCATTTCTATATGATATTAGCATTGTGAACGATGGCAGCAGTACAAAAACATAGCCTCTGTTGAGCACTCTCTCATCCTTTGGGGTTTGCACGCTGACTACTAAACTACAGCATTACAACCTTTTAAAACCGTTAAAAACCGCTGTTCTTTACGGTCTTCAGCTAAGTATTGTCATACAAAAGACGGAGAAATTCGCATCGTCTCACATTGCTTGAAGAGCAAAGAATAAAATAAAAATATGAAACAAAGTGATAATTTTCAGTGCACAACCATTCGGGGATGACGATGATTCTACCGTCTTCGGTAGATCAGTTGAGCGATCGGGACACGAACGACAAGCTTGGGACGCCGGTGCAGAGCATCGACAGCGCGGTTGAGAGCCTCGACGACTCGCCCGACAGCCAGCACCGCCACAGCAGCATCAGGCACAGCGGCGAGCAGCTCATCGGCGGCGGTAATGGAAAATATGGTACGCTTTAGTTTCTCCGTCCCATGCGCAGAATACGATATCTATTCCCGCTAGCAACGAGATAGTCTCTGAAAATATGCAAAGTTACATGCAGTGGAAACAGCTCCACTTGGTAGAAGGAGACGTTTCCAGATGCAACTCAGCTATTTTCGATCAAGATTCGCCCCACTCACAATATTCGACTTTAGTTTTTCATCGATTTTCCACCAGAGAACCGAACACAAAAGATTAAAGCAAAATGGTACGGGTTAAAATATGTATAACGATAGCAAATCGCGTACACACGAATGCTCACCGCAGCAGTGCGTGACAGGTACAGATGGAAAGGTAAAAGAAGCGGGAGCGTGATCAATCTTCATCCATTTTACGTTCTACTACGTGTTCCATTGCAGCAGAAGAGCTGTCAGTTCAGCTGAACCGCAGTTTGGCGGCGTGGAAGATGGGCGGGGAGACGAGCGGCGGCGGTGTTTCTCTCCCCCTGCCGCCCTCCTCTGCTTCAACTCAAACCGTCGGCACTGTGGGAATCGGTGGAAGTCATCGACCCCCGCCAGAGGCCGTCTCTACTACCAGCAGTGGTCATGAACCCGGCTGGGACAGCGGACTCAGCTCCTCCGATACCGTTGGCGGCGGCGACTTCTGCGGCTGTTCTTGTCAGGACCCAAGAAATTCCAATAACAACAATAACAGCGAGGATTGGTAAGTTGCATCGTCATAGTGGGATAATTACTTGTGTCCTGCAAAAGTTCAACATATAAACAAGTTTATATTTAAATGATTTGTAATTTAAACAATGAATAGATTCCCACCGCCGGTAGCTTGAACCTGTTGGATCGATTTCATATCGCATTCTTTACCTAAAGAATGCTATATGCAACCAGGTCTTCGGGTTGTATAAAAACAGAATGGCTCGCTTAAAAACACCAGATTATTCGGAAATTCCGCGTTTACCGTAATACACTGTGTCTGTTTCAGGGTACGCATCTTGGAAGCCCTGGAGACAGTTGGAGAGGCAGAGATGCTGCGAAAATTGGAGGAGAGTATAATGGGAGGGACGGTGCCCCAGTGTGATCACGGTGGCCCGTCATCCTCCTGTCGACCCGCTGGCAGCTCCTTCGCCCTCAATAATGCCCTAACTGGAAGGGCTCACTACCCCGGCGCCCCCATGTTCACCAACACGATTCTCAGGCAAGCAGAATTTTTTTGCTCAGAATTCTTTCTTTTCTCTCTGACAAAAAAGAAGTCATTAATGAGATTGTGGAAAAAGAAAGACCATAAGGAACGGTGTTTTTCCAAATGTAACGTTTCATATTTTGCAAAACGTAACAATTTTAGGCATCCGCCGCTCGCGAGCAGTTCAACCGCGCAGCTGACGTCATCTCTTCGTGCCGAGACCGACTCCCTGAGTCTTAATTCGAGCGCAAGTGGTGCGTCGATGTCCGACCTGCCTCCACCAATGCCGCCGCCAAAACCGCCCCGACCTACGTCTACCAGCATTGTCGACAGCCGCCTCGAAGCCATTCTCAAAGGACTCGAATCCATTCCCTACATGACTTCGCCTACCCCCGGGCCGTCCACGTCGACGACGTCCAATGCTGCTGTGCAAAGGGGCAATAGCTTGGCGACACCGGTCAGTCAGCGACGTTTCTATATTATAGGACCCTTTACCTTAATTCATCACATTTGCATTTAATGTTGTCACTTTTGCATTCATTTTTGTGGACCTTGTGGTCTAATTGAATGCAAAGATAGCGAAATTGGTTAAAAGCATGACAAAATCAAATGCAAAAGGGACAAATTTGGATGCAAGATTAAGTCATCGAAGATCGACTGCTGAAATATGATTAAATCATGATATAATTTCTACTAATTAAAGTGTACATGTCCGTACGATTTGATTCTTACGATTTTAAAAATTAATTATTGTGTTTGCAGGTGCCCGAACTATGTACACCATCAACCAGCGGAGCGACCAACGGAGCTCAGCAGCCGCTCGAAATCCATCGCGTCACCTTACACAAGGACTCGGCGTACAACGACTTCGGCTTCAGCGTGTCCGATGGCGACAACGACTCGGGCGTCTACATCAACAAGATTCGACCTGGAGGTCCCGCATACAACTCGGGCAACGTTCGACCCTTTGACAGAATTCTGCAGGTAGATTGGTTTTTCTTGCAACTTGATCGCGTGAAGAAATCAGTGCAAGCGAGAAAGCTTAATCGAGATTAATAACGCTCAAATTGACTATATATTTTCGTAATATCTTGAACAGTAACAAGAAAAGGAAATGTTGATCCCAAACAGAAAATGTCAGTAAAGTTCTTTTACACCGGTAAAAATGCGCCGGTCCCTCAAGTGCCGCTGTCAACTAATTCCACTTTAATCATAGCTCATTCCTCCATAATTTCAGGTGAACGACACGAGTCTACAGTTCCTGGATTGCATTCTGACGGTGCCGCTGCTGCTGTCAGCCACAAATAAAATCGACCTCTTGCTCTGTCGCGACCCTTTCGGCGCCGTTAATCGGCACGCACCGATCGCGGAAGAGGACGAAGCGAGTATCGTCAGTACAAAGGATTCGGCTGTCTGATTCTGACTTGTATACTTATTAGCGCCGCAAGCCTATGACCTTGTATGCAGAACTGGATTATTGAGAGCTCNTGTCGTCAGTACAAAGGATTCGGCTGTCTGATTCTGACTTGTATACTTATGAGCGCCGCAAGCCTATGACCTTGTATGCAGAACTGGATTATTAAGAGCTCCGCTTCCGGGACGATTTGAATTTATCGCTCGATCAATGAGGTACGACCGCGCAATTGCATATGCCAGCTTGATGGTTTCTTTCAACCGTCTGTAGAGAATAAATCCTTGAGCCTGGACGAAACAGTCAAAATTCAGCGTTGGGTTTGAGCGTAAATCACTCGTTAGCAGCATTGCAATTAAGTTTGCAACTTGGTTGCAATGCTACTCGTCAGCGTGATCCTTTCTGATTATCCCGTCCTGGTCATATCGCCCACGACGTTTCATCTTCCAACTGTTCTCCTTGTCATCTGGTTGTGAAATCTTGTTCATTTGAATTCAATATAACGCCCCCAATATTGTCACGTTGTTTCTGTTATTGTTATAGGTTAAAGCATGCATCCTGTGGTGTCTTTTGCAATTCTATTTCGTCTTCGGTTATTTCAAATTCTGGTGGTCTGTCTCTATCCATCTAGCACCCCCTCTCCCAATAA
This sequence comes from Plectus sambesii, assembly GCA_002796945.1. Lineage (NCBI taxonomy): Eukaryota > Metazoa > Nematoda > Chromadorea > Plectida > Plectidae > Plectus > Plectus sambesii. The sequence continues at coordinate 40,359 of NIUQ01000635.1, read as the reverse complement.
AATCAAAGTACAATAGCGTTTTTGGTGCTGTATTGCAACTTACTGCATTAAATTATCTGCATGTCGGAACACTTTCAATGGAATCAATGGCAATAATATAAAAATGACCGATTGATAGCTAAGAAATGTTCTTAATCATTTGTCCACACGGTGCCCGTCTTATAGTCGAACCAGTTGTCCAAATTTGAGTTCCCGCGCGCGGTCCCCCATCAAACTCGGTACTTTCTGTACACTGTAACTTGCTGCTGTATGGTACGAGGCGATAAAGTACTCGATTTATCTTATCTATTTATTTACTGGCTAGGATTGCCACTTTCGAGCGAGGAATGGAGCGCCCTTGAATTGCATGAAAAGCTGGGCTTTACTCGCAGTTATTGAAGAGTACGCTGGTAAACTTACTCGCCGCTCGTACAGCAAATGCTCGAGCAACATCCTTAGACAAAACTATCGACATTTTGAGAAGTCGATGTACACTTCGCCTCGTGCCAGCAAAGGCATCATTATCATTGGCGCGGCCGTGCTTTACTATTCAGTGATTCACTCTCTTGTTCTTATCGTTCTTACATCCGAATTCTTTCGACGAATGTGCGAGCTTCCAACGCATATTCATTGGTGTTCAACATGTTTGTTACGATTCTTATGGCTAATAAACTAGCGAAACGTATCTGCGCTCCGAACAGTGACACTCAATTATGGAAAGCAAAAATATAGAGCAAAGTTGCGGCGGCTGAATGCATCACCATTTGACATAGAGCAAAGCAGATACACACAATTGATAGCCTAAGTCAACTCAAAATATGAATATAACACTTCAATTGCACGATCATAGAAGAATAAGATATCGAAGATCACTTTTACTCATATAGTATATTTTGGCAAAGAACTGGCTAAAGAGTAAGAGGCGCAGTCGATCGCGGTTTTTTCAATTTGCCGCCGATCGATATAGGAAAGCAAGTAAAAGTTTGAGTCCTCTTTGCAAACATTCGGAGAGCTCCATCTGAACGGCGCAGACTCGATGCAGTCTTACATTTCTATCTACGCGCCTGAATTTACTGTTTCTGCTTCTGCACTGCTCGCTTCGGGCAAGGGCAGTAGGATGCATCTTCACCCGGTGGTCCCTGAAATATAACGGCTGCTCACGAATTTTCATAACGCCATATCAGTTGTCTTATATCACTGTTTAATCAAAATTTCCAGTCCTTGAAATCAACTCAGTTACTGAGTAGGGTAAAGGACAGTGTTCATTTAACCAATGCTGTGAGGCATTTAATACGTTAATGAATTTCAAAGTTCACGAATTTTTTCACTGAAATCACGAAAACTTGAAAAATGTTGCTGGAATGGATATATCCCATGCATGCGCATATGAATGTAAGCGAAACATAATGAAAGAGTGAGACGCAAACCTGCGGTCCTCGAGTTCCACCATCTCCTGGTTGGCCAGCTGGGCCAGATGGGCCAGGTTCACCGGCTGGTCCTGGACGTCCCGGTGGCCCTCCGTTGCCGGGGTTGGCAGCTTTGCCGGGCTCTCCTTTCGGTCCAAGTGATCCCTTCTCGCCAGGTGGTCCATTTGGACCCTTTGTTCCCGCTGTTCCATCGCTTCCAGGTGGTCCGCTTTCTCCAGGCTTGCCTATATGTATATTTTGCTTAATCGCCGTTACCATAAGAAAACTAATTTGAAAACATATTTAATGAAATGCATAGCACACTGTTTAATTTGCAAAAAAATTTTAGATAAAACTGACAAGTATAATGGAAGATGTGAATACTCAAAGCTGCGTCGCCACTTTTAGCAATTTATTAAGCTATTTAATGTTTGATACATTAAAACGCTAAAATCCGGAATATTAAAAATTTAACACTGCGACATATTACAACTTGAATAGCAACAGACTCTAATATGATTGATAATTCGTAAAGAACCAACCTGGAGTTCCAGGTTCGCTATTTGTTCCAGGTCCACCTGGTGGACCATTTCCTCCAGGTTTGCCAGCCGATCCAGGATTGCCCGGTGTACCCTATTATCAAAACTGCTGTTACAGCGTACACGGGAAAAGTATCTCCTCAGAATTGGACAGGTAGGATCAGAGCGGTTTTCGCGGAAAAGTCAGAGAGCTACATTGCAGACACTGAGACATATGCTGTATAGTTTGTCTCCATAGTGCTCATCTCGGCTGTCTACCTATCTGACGAGACAACAACGCCTGAGGAAAATCGAGTTGTCCTACTGCTCAGAACGATGCGAGCATATACACTATACCCGCGACACATGCAACAATTTTAAATTAGATTAGCCATTTATAAAACAAATCGGACACTTTCAGAATCAAGTTGGATATTTTGCTGAATTTATATTTAAGAAAGTGTCCAATAGAGTTAATTGAGAATCCAATTTAAAGTGAAAGTTGCACAAATCGAAGAAGGGAACATCCCGAACAAGGATACTATTGAACTTAGGCTGCCTTCCAGTGGATCATCATCACATCTCTCAACAACCGCAAATTTATTTCTACCTGCTCTCCTGGAGGTCCAGGATTTCCAACACCGCCTGGAGGTCCAAGCGGCCCGGGTGGGCAGAGTTTGCACTCGACGCCGGGAGGTCCCCGCGGTTTCGGCTCGTAGACTCCAGGAAGACCAGGTTCTCCTCGTGCGCCTTGGATTCCTCGTGATCCATCCTCACCAGGACTGCCTTGCTCACCCGGAGGACCGGGCGGGCATCGATCGCTCGAGTCGCTGAATCAGAGAAAAGTAAAATAGTGGTCAATAAAAATCCCGCTGCATCAAGCGGTTCCGTTCAGCAAGCAGAATAAGCAAAATATGTTCTTCATACCTACCTCATCCAAACAAAGTTTTCCATCAACAGCATTAACTTATTCTCACACCTCTCAGTACCACCGGCGTTCTGCTCCAATATCCGTTGAAATATGAAATCTTACCATGTGCACTGGGGCCCAGCCTGACGAGCAGGCCGAACTCTGGGATGATCACCGCGCAGCTCTCGCATCTTCATCCAAGCGTCTTGCTCCAACACCTTCAACAATATCATCTCTAGTTTCAAAACTATTGTTCTTGATTTTATCGCTTTATGAGATTGTGTCATCCACACCGGAATGCAGCTTATTCCAAGCTATTTAGTGAGAAACAAATGAAAAATAATTTTGCAAGATCACATGACAAAATTAAGATATTTTCGCGCAATTCCTGGAAATTATCAGTTTGTTCGTCTCGCGCTTAAGAATTCATCAAAACACCTCGTTTTGGCGTAAACGACAGCAAGGGCTGTGGATGAATTGTCACAATTCCGGTAAAACAGCATTATTTAAAGAACGACATCTCAGAAGTCTTTATTTCTGTCGACCCGAGCTTAGTGCCGTTCACCAACTACTCAAAATGCCTTTTCTATGATTTTTAGCCAAAATATTGTTCACTGATCGGATTGTATTACCCTGCGGACGGCTGAACACAAACCTTAAACTCGTCGGCGCCCACACGCAGTTTGTTTTGAATTTCGGCCATTCGTGTCCACATCACGGGAATGTAGCCGAAGCTTAGTAGTAGTGAGAGGATGGACAGACCGACGGCCAAGTGGGAAGCGAGCAGCCCAGCGGAAGACTTCGACGGCATCATTGCCTAATATGCACAAGTATGAAGCGTACTTTACATTATCATCCTCTGCTACGGCAAAATAGAGCATTTGTTCATGGTTATAGCGATTATTAAGCGCCTTAACTATTGTTAAGCATGTTATGGAGATTACTATGTTTCAACGCAATCAGAAGCCTGTTTTATACAAATACTGAGAGTCTTCTTTTCTCGAATATTTCTATGAACAGCACCACGACTGACATTAATCGTGGATCCGAAATCGACCAATATTGTTTCTTGTGCTAAAGGAGCACTATAACTGTCTTTCTAGTGTAACTGAAATATAAATTATTTGCGCCCAAATGCCAGCCAAATTATAATTTTATGGTCAATAGTGACTAATGTGTTAAAGCAATGAGGGTATAAAGTCTCGGCACGACCAACTTCACGATACTCCGTAAGTTATTACGAATATTGTTCACCTATTGCTATGATCATTTGCAACAACACCAAGACCATCGCATCCCTCAGTTTATTAACCATAAGCCTAGTTTTAACCTACGCAAGCGTTTCGACGCGATATTTCTTTGAACAAATCTAACCCGTTTAGGATGAGATATGGTCGCCGTACAACTTTAAGGCGCGCTTCCAGATTGCAGCCAAAACTTACAAGGTAACAGACTGCCTTGACAGGTGAAACTTTCCGCTGTGATCAAATTTTCTTTTTATCCCACCGAATGGAGAGCGTTCCACTCTAATGCATCTATATTCTCTACGCGCTCAAGGCCTTGGGCGGCATCTTTGATGCGGTCAAGGATGCGTTTTTCTTCTTGGCATCGATTTCAACCGCCATCAGGTGGTTTTTCGGCCTCTCCCATGGGATTTGCACGACTGAAACAAAACAGGTTATCCTCGATGAACCTGTCGCGCGGATTTTATGCGACCGCGGAAACGTTTGTCTCCCGCCGGGCGGTTAAAAAATGATCAAAATTACCCTTTACTCTGTTTCATTTCGAGGTCAATGTGGCCGCAAGTCGGAAATAGTTGAAAATTAAGAAAACAGAGTGCATTGTAATTGCAGATGTGTTGTCATAAAAATGGCGCGCTCCAGGGGGAAATTTTACTGTCATTTAATTGGCTGAACTCACTTCAGAATGTCAAATTCTCACAATGAGAAATGCTGAAAAATAACAAAAATTATAGACAGCATATGATCAGTTGAATGTAAAATGATATGTTGATACTGAAATATCGCACCATTCTCAATCAATTATACATTAAATGGAAAGTGTCTACTAACAGCTCATTTTTGCCATTGTTGTTCTCCATTAGGTTTTATAATGCAGTTTAAAATAGAGAATTCGACAGTCAATTTACTTGTACTATGATATTGCATTTTGGCGACAACGCTATGGTCAAATCAATCAAATATTAATTTGTTATGGCACATGCTTAAAAAAACGAAATTTATGATACCGATAAAGGTGTATGTATAGACGATGTGTGATTATTTTGTGATCATATATAGTTGGTAAGCATTTTAATATAGCGTTGTGAAATGAAATTTTACTGTGTATATAGTTTATTATAGCTCTCTTGAGGAGGAAATGGTATGCATAATGGGGAGCCTACGAAGGATTCGTCAAACAACAGAGTGTCTTGTAACAAATGACGCGCAACAATGACGCAACGCGCTTTCCCCATCCGCAGCATGCCAGCCTGATAACCGCTGCTCTTTACAGCGCCGGTGCTACGTACACACTACTTACTGTTTAATGTTGTTCATTGTGCCCGTCTTAAATTGTACAACAACTGCTGCATTAGGATCTTCTGTTGCTTGAAGTGAAAACTAAATAATAATCCTGTCATCAGCGAGTTGCCGATTTGTTAATAAGCTAGTAGCAAGCTTACAAAGAAGAAAACTAAAGCAAGCATGGCATTGACAACGCTACAAGTTATTATGGTTATAATTTTTGTAATAGCTGCGGTTGTTGTATTAGGAGTTTGTATTTATTTCATCTATCGCAAGTTTTTCCGTAAGCATGGGCGAAAATCGGACCGTATTGCTACTGAAATGGAGTCAGGTATTGTGGGTGATGCAAATAATACTCCTGCTGTAAAACGCATGGACGTTGGACAGGTTCATGAAAATGAGAGGGACAAATCGACGCTACCGGTATCGAGGTAAGTAAGAGAAGCCGAGCCGCCAAAATACCTGTATTGAGCCGAATTAATACGCAAAGAAACTGACATTCGGATTGAATCGGAATAGTGAAGATAACAAACTTTTTCGATATACAGCTCCCTAAATTGCTTTTTTCCTTTTGGCACAACAATTTCTCCCGAAAGACAGATTATACTACTGGAGAAACAGAAGAAGCCTCCTCTTTGTCTCAGCCTCATTGATATAACCATGGCTGTCGATACCTTGTGAACTGTTGTACGAAAAAGAAGAGAAGCCTTTGAGGGAGAAATTATTTTTGGAAATATGTGCACATTTTAATTTGACAGCAGTAGTAATACCATTCCTATTAACGAACTCACTTACATTCTTTGCAGTCCAAGCAACAGTACGCTAGGAGCGGACACTATCAGCAGCAAAAGTCAAGAAAAGAAAATCCACAGGTTCAAATTTGCCAAGCTTAAACGACAATCAATCTCTCGTTTCAGAAAAATACGATTATCTGATTTTCCGAACAGAATTGAGCAGATGCATCGCGATCATGACTTCATGTTCCAGGCAGAGTTTGATGTGCGTAATATTAAGCAACTTAAAGACCCCGAACATACTTTCATAAAGTCCTGGAATGGTGCAGAATCCTAGTAGATAAATTTTTGGAAACCGGTTTATGTGTCCCAGTGATTTTTCCGCTGACCAGAATCGAAGCTCCTGAGATATAATTTTATGCGAACGATTTAGTCTTTGAATAAGGAAATGTCAGAGAATAATTTTGTCATCAAAATATTTTAATCAAACAACGTTAAACTTGATTAATTTGACGAAATCAGTTCAAGAAAGATGAATTGAATTTTATGCAGTCGAATGATAAATGATCAGAACCTCTCCTAGCTCCGCCCCTCTTGTATATAATTAAAATTCTGAAACTGCTTTTATCAGACTTAATATGAGCCGATTTATGCTTATATCAAATTTTGGATTTATTTCGAGGATATCTCCTGAAGTGTCGGGATCATATGAATTATGCTGGGTGTCCTGGGCAATATCAGCGGATAGTAATCTTTTTCAGCTGATCAATGAGAGTAGCGCGACACTTCCTGTGGACAGATCCAGCCTAACTGCAACTACTGACGAGAATATTCTTAAGAATCGTTTTGTCAACATTTTGCCATGTGCGTGGCTCATTTTTGTGTTCTAATAGTATTTCAACCATATTACAGATGAGGAAAACCGAGTCATATTGTCTGGCAAGTCGGATTTCATCAATGCAAGTTTCATTGACGTAAGTAATTTGATGAGCATTGCTTGCACTTTTGCTTCGAATTTAATAGTAAAAGATTTGTGTCTACTACTGCAGGGTTATAAACAACCGAAAGAGTACATTGCTACGCAAGGGCCAATCAGTGAAGAGGAAGAGAAACACGGCCAAAGAACGGCTACAACGAATGACTTTTGGGCGATGATATGGCAGTACAATTGCGCCTCCGTAATCATGCTCACGCAGTGCGTCGAAAGCTCACGAGTAAGGAGCACCAAAGCTCTTTCGGAATTTTGGAAAGGAATACATATGATTGCTATTTCAGTATAAATGCGGCCAGTATTGGCCGAAAAATGTCTTCGAAGCCAAGCAGTATGGTGATATTATTGTGCAATTAGTCGAAGAAACTGACCGAACCATATGTATCGTAAGGAAATTTGCGTTGATTAAGGTACGTTCCTAGTCTAATTGAATATTCGATAATTCTATGATAATCATCAATCGAAATACGATTTTCGTACTCTGTTAATGGCTGAGCATACTATACACTTAAATTTCGATTCCTGATTCTCAGGGACATAAGCTACAGTCAGCAAAACACATAACAGCTGAATACTTTGAAGCTGCTAGAAAAAGTCTAATGATTAACACTCATTATCGCAATATTTTTTTTATTTTATCAGTATTAATTAAGAAAAATTTTCACTATTCAGCGATCTCGTTTTACAGTACTTTCATATAGAACAACGCATCTGACATTTTGGCAAACCACTGCACAATGAGATTTACTTTTAGAATGAGGAGGCGAGAACCGTAACCCAGTGGCATTTTATGGAATGGAAAGATGCCAATGCGCCCAATGCGAGACATCTTCTGGATTTTATCGACATGGTGCGCAAATCATCGAAACATTTCAAATCACCAACGATTGTGCATGGAAGGTCGGTCACTTTTATCGCTCTCGAGAAAGGACAAAATCCGAAGGGAAATGAATATTTTAATCGCATCAGAAGCAATTTAATATTCTTAGAATCGATCTGAAGTTTAAAATTAAGATCACTGAAGGCTTAATAATATTGGCATTGAAAACCATCTCATATCAATATTATATCAACTTATTGTTAGTTAATGTTATCGTTGACTTCCGTGTCGGAAGTTAAGTGAATTAGATAGCAGCGAGATGTGTAATTTCAGTGGAGGCGTCGGACGTCCAGGTACCTATATCGCCCTTGACTGCCTACTGCAGCATATATGTCATCACGACGAGGTCGACTTGTTCGCCTGCGTTCGAGGCTTGCGCTCGCAACGAGTGCGAATGGTGCAGACGCTCGAACAATACGTGGCCTTGCATGACTGTCTCGCCGTGGCGATGAAGAAGGGCACTACGGAAGTTGATCACGGTGCTAATGAAGACTCCTTGAGTCATTCCAGCATATAAATGAACGTCGATTGTAAATTTTTTGGGAAACAATGGTTGTTGTTTGAAACATTTGGCAAAAGAGGGCGTCACAGCTAGCACGATAAATGGCAGACATCAAGATTCTCCTGGAGAGGGTTGGGACGACAGCATTGTTTCGGTATACATTACTTTTGTTTAACCGAGTGTGCCGAGTCCGTTTAAGCTTATCAAGTCTAAGATTTTCATTTTTCTAAATTTGACTTTGCCGAGTGTCGGACAGTTTTACTATATTGGGAACACTCGGTGAAGGGAAATATACGAGCAATCTAAAAGAACAGGCAGGCATGCAGGATTTCACGCATACACAAATTTAAGGCCGTTAGTATAATCGAGGGCGTCGAAATATTACGCGCAGCACATTCCATTTGGTTGAAAGCGTCCGCTTGGTCGCTTTTTTTGCCGACATCAACGCCATTCTTTAACTATTGATCGCCTATCTTTTGTTCGCGAATAGAATGAAGACCGCCCGCGCTGTCTTTTCGCAGTATTTAAGAGCGCGACTATGTTATATAGCGTCAAAAAACATGCGCAAACGTCTCACTGCTCTTGACTGCGCACCGTCGAACTAATCAATAAAATTCTTGTCAATAACGCTGCGAAAACATTTTGGGCACGCGATTCTATGGATAATATTAGAATGCTGTCGACGCGGCTCGAATATTAATCAGCACGCGCCAATCGCTCAAACGGCAACCGCAGGACGTCAGAACTGCGTCATATTTACGCGTCGCTCAATTCTATCAGGGCAGTAGGGAAGTTTGCATATTGCATATCAACTCTGCTCGATACGCAAATATTTTTGACTGGAACTTTCAACAGGTTGCACGCACTAGGTGGTTATTACTGAGATTTTGGCGCGCTGCATGGCGTGTGATGATGTCTCTTCGCCTATCACTTCCCAATGGTGTTCTGGAATGTTTGGGTGATTGCAATTGTTTTCACTTATCAAAAAGGTTTTGGTCTGCCTGCGTTTCCTGTTAGTTCGGATCATGTAAGTAGCGTACAATTCGTCCAGGATACAGGTGAATCCTATATACTAGATCTGGATATTAGAGAAACGTACCTAATATACCAAAAAGAGCTGGTGGGCAATGTCTGCGAAAGCTTGAATGTTTTTTCATTTTTAAGTTCAAAGTCGTATTCAGTATTTCGCTGCGATTCTGCCACCAGTGTACATGTAAGAAGAGAAAAAGTAGGATAAAACATTTTCCGAAAATAATCTCAGGGCTTATTTAAGGGACATTCCAACAGAGGCCCTACTTAATAAAGCAGTAACTCTGCAGTAAAGCTATTATCCGAAAACTCGGTAATATCGAAAATTTCCTGAATATCTAATCCATCTCGCGTTTAAGAGAGGCAGAGGCAGAAATGAGAGGGGAAAAGTTTGGAGGATGGGCATACTTCAGCTTTGATTTCGCATTTTTTAGGTAGTATTTGTCGATCACAAAATGAAACTCTCCAATCGTGAAGTGGAAAATATTCGAAACAAGCTGAGAGAGTTAAATGAGAAGGTCAAAGCAGACATTGGTATTGTCGACGTCGAAAACACGCAACCTATTCAGGCAAGTTAGCACAATTCACTTTCTACTGAACTCAGAAAAGGATTGCGTGATTAGGCTGCCAAGAAATGAGGCGATGTTTTTGCTTAATGTGGAGCATATGGCGTTGCATAAATTTTTTGAAATACTTTAAAATTGTGATGAATTACAAAAAATATTTAGATCTCCTTACAGAAAGGCTTGCTTAGCTGTAAAGCTCTTTTTTAATTCAGTAAAGGAGCTTTTGTTCCGCGACATTAATCGTACAAAGTTTTGAACGAGACATTTTTTATAAGCATCTCTTTCGAAGCGATCTTCCATTATATATCTGAACTGTGTTTGAACACTGAAAGTATAACCTTAATGTCTTTAGCCGATTCAACAATTTTCTGCGAATATCAACAAAGGCCCAAAAACAATATCGGAGCTAAACGAGCCGCTGTCGGATTACTTTTACGAATCAGACATATTGTTAACAAAATCGCAGCTTGACAGCGTTGTGCAATCGGGAAATCGACAAAAGAGAAAGGCGGTTTCTGATGCCTTCTCTAAATGGCCAACGAAGTCGGCTATATCGTATCACATTTCGGGATTTCTCGGTGAGCGCGTTTCTTTTAAAATTCTACACAGTACTTTTGAATTATAAACGTGAGGGATCATGCATTTCGTACACTACACCGAAGTCGGATCAATCAGACTTTGACAATGCGACACTTTCTTGTTCAAGAGATCTCAATTGAAAAAACTGATCAATCACCGCTCTTTTTGTAGTACTTCTACGAAATAGGTCCCATACATAACAAAAACCTCTGCTGGCGATGCACAAGTCCAATGTGATGGTTGAGAACGGTAAACTCTGATCGGGTCGCCTGCGCCGAATGACCAATTTGATGCTCTCAGTAAATTCAAGCCACTCTCTGGGATTTATTTCATTAAATTATTGGAGAATTGCTATATTGCGAAATGGCAAGCGCAGGGAGTGATCGATTTTCGGTTAATTTCAGTAATATCCGCTTTTTTCTGACTGATCATCGCGCTTTTGATTTCCCAATTCTGCACTTCTAATAATTTCATGAAATAGGCTTCTAGTGCATCGATAACTCTCATAATAATCTAATTCCAGCGAAGCGAACGAAAACAATTATTCACGCCGCATTCGACTACTGGCAGAAGCGAACTTGCCTAAAATTTGTTCAGGTAACAGCAAGAAGAGCTCACGATTCGCTGCGATTTATCAAAGGATCAGGCTGTTATTCATATGTTGGTCGAATCGGCGGACCGCAGCCCATATCGATCGGAACTGGTTGCGAATATGTAAGTTGGATTTTGCGGCCTTGTTCATATTTCAAAAATAACGCATGCTCTTTCTCATGACGAGTATGACATTGGTTTCTCAGTTCTTTACTTTTATGACAAATAAAGGGACACAGTTTACAATAAGCTCCTCTTCTTTCAAGTGTAAACAACATTTTGCCTAACATAACACAGTACTGTCCTTTATGTCGGATAGCTTTAGTTAATTTAGAATGAACACAGATAAATGAGCGGGCGAAACGCACTTCCTGTATGATCTCTTTACAGAGATTAGGATCACTTTTCAAATTATTGATGAAAATGTTAAAAATAGAACTCTTGCATCGCATCGTGGGACACTGCCAAAAGTTTCCGCATCTCCATATTTTCAGTTCGGTATAGTCGCGCACGAGATAGGGCATGCGCTTGGCTTTTTCCACGAGCAAGCGCGCTTCGACCGTGACGAATATTTAACATTAAACGTGGAAAATGTGTGGCCGTCGCGAATCGGCAACTTTGACAAACGAAACATGCATGAGATGAATACCTACGACATTCCTTACGAGTATGGTAAGTAATCTGTAATCTAAACTATTCCTTTCTTCAAAAAATAATCAAAAATGTCAGCATATGATAATATTTTTGATTGAACTTACACAATACCGTAAGTGTTCTTATAGTACAACAGTCTAATGACTGTAAAACATACCCATATTGTAAGGCTGAGCTGGAGCCCATAAAAATTATACTATGTACCATACAATTACAAAAGTCATCTGGATATAGATGATCGTAATTTTCACAACTGATCAGCCACTGAATACAATCATATTTAATTTTTACGACACGACTATTATGGTATGCAATATTATAAATGATAGTATATGAAGTATTAATGGCATTCCCGCGTTTAATTCAAGTTTCACGTGCAAGTTTTTCATGCGCGTGGCGAAGGGCATGGCCTCGACGCGCTTTCTTTAAAGTCAGAAATACATTTCTGGTGCATCGTCCCAGTTTCGTAGATAGTTCTTCCCAGAATTTGACTCTAGCCACACGCCTGAAGCAAATAGGCTGTTTAAACCGTGTTCTGTTCTTCCAGCGCAAGTATTTACGCGAAACTGACTTGATTTTAAGTCTTGCAGGTAGCCTGATGCACTACTCCAGCGATGAGTTTGCAATCGACAAAATGTCGCCGGTACTCATCGCCCGGGATGCTCTCTTTCAGCAAACAATCGGTCAACGCCTCGCGCCCACATTCCTCGACGTCCTCGAAATGAACAGGCACTATCAATGCACAGGTACATGTACCGAAGTCTCGCCTCCAGTATCACACAGTCACTCAAAAGAAACACTGCTAACTAAACACTTTTCAGAGTTATGCAACGGATCGCAGACGGTGTGCAACAATGGTGGATATTCGAATCCTCGAAATTGCTCCGAATGCAACTGTCCTTTGGGATTTAACGGTCCATTTTGTGACGAAGCGCTATCATTTACAAACAACAAAACTTGCGGCGCTAAAATTATAGCAGCAGAAGACTGGAAGGAGGTGAATGAAACTGTTGGCGCACATAGCATATGTTCATGGCATTTTATGGTAATAAAATTAGTTGTATTCAGGAGAGGGCGAAATTACTGTATAGATGCCCCTAAACCAATATTTTAAAATTGTGATCCTGGGAAATATAATTTATCAGTTTTAGTAAGAGTTCTAGTTTTCATATTTTTACCTAGTGATTAAATTAAAGCGATTATCATTCATTTTAGTTTTGGTTAGTCTTTTTATCTCAAAAATGCCAGTTTTTGTAAGCTTCATAAGCAAGTTTTCCATAGCTGCTATAAATAATGCAAAATTTATAAATTATGCACAATGGTGCGGGTTTAGACATCGCCGAGTAGTCGCATTGAACTGCAAATCATGAATCTAACAACGGAATGCCACTCTGGATGCTATCACAACGCGCTACAGATCAAGGCAAGCCAGAATGTTCAACTAACTGGATACCGGTTAGTATTTCACCCATAAAAATGGTGGTAAAGAACTGGCAACGGATTACTTTCATAGGTTTTGCTGTGCCGGGGACGTCAAAAATCGCACTTTGACAAGCGCTCTGCATTTCGCGGTTGTGATCGCGGAAGTAAGCAGCTTCCTGAGCTTCAAAATAAAGTATCGATCTGTTGGTATGTGCAGTGCTTTTTTTGGATGTTTCGCATGTACCAAACTGAATTATTTAGGCACCGATGCGTTCACACACACAACACTTGTTCACGATTTGGACACAGAAGCGAATTCAACGGTTTCAAGCACAACATTCTCACTTATAACTCCGCACATTGAAATACAAACATCGACTACGGCTGCGAGTACAACGTCTGCTTCGACTTTTGCGTGGCCTTCTGCCTCAACGAATATTTCAATGCCATCTCGAACGACTGAATCAATAACTACAACTGCTGATTCAGTCACTCATTTAGTTTACACATCAACAAGTACAAATGCACCTGATTCAATATTAGCTGCGACCTCGGCATCAACTACTGCTTCTACGCCACCTTTAAACAATTTAAATGGAACTGCTTCAACATCCTCTGTAATATTTGAGAATCAAACTTCTCAAAACTCTGCTGTTACTCATCTTTCAACTGCAGTTTCATATTCTGCTTCAACTTCCCTGTCAACGTCTTCGATAACCTCCTCGACAGTGACATCATCGATACGAGCATCGATTTCACGGTTATTAGAGACCACAACGACCTCTATTGCTTCAGTAAATGCTGTTAACTATTCACAGTCTACGCTCACTCTTCCTTCGTTAGGAAACGCAACGTTGGCGATAATAGCGACTTCATCGCCTTCTTCATTGAACGCTACTGATTCAAGTGCTTCAGAAAACGCAATGACTACAACGCTGCCGTTTCACACAAATAAGGGACTGTCAAATGAAACTTCATATCAGCCAGCAGCGAGCGCGAATATTACCTCGATTGCTTCTTCTATAACAACTTCAACAATAGTGCCCTTTACATCGACAACGACGTCGTACTCAGTTACTCCGCCTTCTTTTTCACAATCCATATCAACAAACGACACATCTCTATCATCATCATCAATCACTTTGCCAGCTACTTTGCCAACGACTCAAGTGGATAAGAACCAAACGCAACCGCTCGTCGTTCCATCAATAGCGTCAAAACTGGAAACTAATGGAACGCATCCCACGCCAGCCGCTGCAACGCTTACGCTCGTAGCAGTTACAGCTTCATTTTACTTGGCATCACTACCTTCCTTTACTACAACAGCAACAACAACAGATGCTGCAACAATAAAATCGTCATTTGTAACTACTGACACCGTATCGCCGTCTTTAGCAGCTAAAGAACTGCGTAATGCTCGAAAAGCAATTACGCCGACTTCTTTTGCAACTTTGCCGTCGCCATTCACTACTGCATCTGACTTCAGTTATACTTCGACAGCTTCAACAGTTCATACGCCTCCTTCAGCACCAGCTGCTCAGCCAGCAGCTGCACTACCGACAGCGCAAGAAACGTCGACTCCAAATCATGCATTGCAGCAACTCACTGAGAAACCGTCAACATTCCAACTAGATTCAAAACTGAAAGCTGCTCCGGACGCTTCAACGACAACAATACAAGCAACACTATCACCTTGGACAGTAACAACACAAACGCCGTTAACGTCTCTTTCGCTGACAACGAATGCTACATTAACTTTAACAGGAACGTCAGGATCAACCACGACATCAGCAACTACAACAGGCCCGAAAGCAGTTTCCACTGACGCCTCGTGGATATTGTCCGAGTGGTCGGACTGGTCAAACTGTAAACTTGTCAAGTGCCGTAAGTCGCCCTGCCCCAGTTACGGCTATCAGCACAAAAGCCGGACATGTTCTACAGCTACTGATCAGCTGTGCAAGTAAGTAGAAAATTTGATTTAAGCTAAATACCTGAAATTAATTCTGCGATGATTTCAGAGGTCTACGAGAGACATTTCGCGGTTGCAACGAGAAGAAATGTTTTCGATACCGAACCTGCTGTATGCCGTCGCAAAAGCTGAGTGTCAAAAGCAGAAAGATCGTTTGTCTGTGACAAATATGATATTTATCCATACGTATAGTTGACACTTATTTCTGTGAACTGCAAATAAGATAATCCTGATAAACAACTGGTCAATGATAAACAGTTAAGGTCGATTAGCCTCTAACGTCAACTGTCAACTAGTCTATTTCTTCTAATCAAAGGACACATCCGTCTGGTCGATTTCACTATTTTTGGGGGCACTCTGTCTATTGCAGACGTCTCTAGCTGTGCGCGCCGACTGTTTTATGGCGACACAGTGAATGAATCAAAGTTGCCGGTGTCTCACAGGGAAAACACGAACCATTCCGCGATTTGCGTTGATATTCGTTCTGTCGCGTCGCGGCGCGCCGAAAGCGTCGATCTGATACAGTCAGGAGCACAAGCATATTCGAAAGGTTTAATTTGTAGAAAAAGTTCTGCTGGCTGGACACCACGAACCAGCTCGTTTGACGCCCTATTCTTGAGCTTTGAACGAAATTTAATATTTCGTTGCAATGGCGGAGACGGAAGATGTTGACGCTATGCTTGAAGCAGCTTTAGATGAGGTTAGATTTGCTCTGTTTGCTCATTTGTTGGTTCCGCCAATTGAAAGGTTGCATAAATTGTATTTCGCTCGATCCGAAAGCGATGAGCTTATTAACTACTGATTGGTATTTTGAGTTGCACGATCAAGTTGTTAGATGAAGCTGTAGGTTTTTATACCATATCATTAATATGACTAAAATAAATTATTCGAATACGTAATGTGGGTTCTTTATTTTACGGCTCGCCCTCTTTCCTGTTTAACAACTTCTGGTTTCGAATGTTTGTTAAATCAAAGTATTTTATTGCTATTTTGAGTTAGTAAAGGGGTTGGATGGAGGAGAAGCATTGGGGGAGGAAGAATGATATTCATCAAGCCTGTCATTTGATGAAGCTTCAATCATGGCCTTGATCACCTAGCAATTTGAGAAAATTCTCTTTCTTCTTCAAAATGCTGACACATGTCAAAGGGTTGCATTAGGCAGATTGAAGCTGAGATAGAGCGATTATGTTGAAGACCCTCTAACAATCGACTATCTGCCTCTACTGATTTTGTTAAGCGCTTAAACGAAGAATACATTCTTTCTAATCGGGTCGAATCATTACTTAAGTATGTAATAGCCATCAGTCTGTATAGTATTATTGGAGCGTTTTTAATATATAGTCATGTGTTTTACTGCAGATACAATTGTCTAACGTTCAAAAACTATATTATACAACAGGAATATTAAACTGTTACATTAGAGAACTCTACGTTTCTCATCAGAACTGCAATATAAAATTCATATTAATTATACACTTAATNTTTGTCGGCGAGACACGAGAACGAACAATGAGCGAGACCGGGAGGGGTGTGTGGGCGCGGTTTTATTCCGGGGTCAGACTCAAGTACGTATGCGATGATGATAGTAGTTGGCATTTTGCCAATTGTTGTTTTGCAACGACTTTCTCTTTCGATCAAAGTCTTTTTAAGGAAGTCTGAAACTGAAAAACTATTTCACGGGTATATATGTGAAAACTAATATTACTTATTTAGTTTGAATTGTCTTTGTTTGATTTTGGAGAAAATTGCGTTTGAAATTTGAATACGCGCACTTATGTGGGCAGTTCAGTCTGAAAGCGCAATTTTCGCTTATAACCATTCCAAAATGTTATCATAGTAGTGCATCTTAAAAATCATAAAGTCAATCTCTCAATTTCCGTGAAATGATTTACCATCTCAGATGCATTTTACGACTAAACCGTATCGAACCAATGAAAGCGTTGCGCGTAAATGTCAGTGACAATCGCATGAACGCTATTGAGTGTGGCGCCTTTTAGGCTATATTTCGCCGCTGTGGCTGGTTCTTCGCGTCAAATTTACAGTATCGTATGCATTTGCAAACTTGACTATCAAAGCCAACTGAGGCATTTTGTGTCGCTACCCGTTGTAGACGATTGTTGGCGCTCCCCCGAGCAGCGCCTATCTGCGCACCGCAGCAAAATACAGCGGAATGAATGCAAACCTGTGTCGGTTCATGTGATCTTTGCGTGAAAAAGGTACGTAGTAGTGCCCGTTCCTGCCGGAATGTTACAGGCAGAACGAGTATACTACGCGGCGCCCACGAGCAGGTCATGTCCGGCGGCCGTCTCCTCCGGAATCCATTTCAAGAATGCCCCCGCTTTCATCAAGAGCTCGCTTTGCTTCTTTCTCGCTTACACTTAAATGGTCCTTCGTCATAAATCATTACTTATACATTCGAGTTCGTTAACATTGGGCCGGTTTCACATCGCGTACTTAAGCTAAAGTCGGACTTAACGCAATGGTAAAGAATACCCTCGAGTCCAACTTGAGCTAAAGTACGCTATATGAAACCCGCCTATTGTCTTCGAGCCGAATGCAGAGAAGACGGAATTGAATGCGAAAGTGACGAATTATGATAAAAAGCCTGGTATTTTAGCACTGCGCCTATTTCGTATGGGTGATAATCAGCCGGTAGCTTTATTGCTGGGCCTCACCGTTTAATTTCACGAAAGCGACTTTTTTCGTGCTCTCTACTGCAACCGGTCTCTTGGGAGAAAGCAGAAATCATGTTGAAAATGTTGCACTGAAAAGATAAATAATCAAAATTGCGTTTTCCTTGAAGAGGAGCAGAGCGGGCTCGCCTGAAAAAATTTGTCTTCTTGATCGTGATCAATTGCCTGTTTCAGATCAAAATCTCGCGATCGGAAGCGGAGACGACGGAGCCGCAGCAATGACCATCGAAGAAGGTTCGTCTAACATTATTTCATTCCTTCTGCGCGCTGTTTGATAAGTGATTGCACTGTAATATTTTATCTATCACCTTTTTTGCCAAAATTTTTATCAAATAGTTGTAATAGGTTTTTTAATAAAACTTTCTCTTGGTGTTGATATTATTAAACATATTATCTATCTGTTTCATCATAAAAATTCTTCTATAAATTTGACACGTTAGTTCACTTTTTGAATTATCATGTTAAATGTGAATACAACTGAATCTACTGTGCACATTCGCATGTGGAAAATGCATTCGTACAAATATTTTGACGGTTTAGAAAAGCATCGAATCCGGAGCAGTTTGCTATAACGACCAATTATACTGGGTTTGTTTTGAATATCTTGTTCACAATGCAGCAAGCTGCAGCGCTAATACTTCATCTAAATGTGTCAAGTGGTGTATGAAGGGATATATCAATGTTTAATTGGATGTGCAATTAGTATTGTAAGCGTTAGGCGATGTGGATAGACTGAGCGACGTGGAACATACCTACGAAATTTAAGCTTGTAATACACTTTGTTGAACTCTTTAAAATGTGACTACTGATTTGGAATGTTTCGTGCTTGGGGCTAACAGCTCTTTGATAATCTCATGACAAAGTTAAAATATCTTGTTGCTGATCGGGATATTATGACTTAATATTGCGTTCTGTTTCGGTGATAAACTCGCCCTGAAATTCCAGGGACCGCTCTCGAGAGCGTGATCGACGTCGGAAATCTCGTTCTCGCTCGCGGGAACGACCGGTGGGAGGACGATTCCGCGACGACCGCCGCCGTCGGTCGCCGCCGATGGGTCGCCGTCGCCCCCACTCGCCGCCAAGAGACATCACCGCTGGCGGCCGTCGACTTCCTGGGCCTGAACGTCGTGACGTGTAAGCCGTTTCATTACTTTCATACCATTTCCTCTTTAAACTAGGAAGTTTGATATCTGTCCAGTAAATTTTGTTTAGCGCGCAGACAATATACTCTTAAAATCGTTAACTATGCATACAATTAAAATGAAATATGCCTCTCTTGAATTAGAAAACGTTTCCGGTGAATTTTAAGTGTCCTGTTGATTGGGGAATGTCTTTATTAGAGCGGAATAGGTAAATATAGTAGAATTTAATGGAGGGAACTCAAAAACAGCTTATAATCTCGAGTTGGATGAAAGAATACAGGTGTAAGATACGCCGCTTGTGAAGCTGAACGATGTGATGATAAACGATGTTTCTTATAGGATGCCATTTACGGCGCGCCGCTCGCCGCCGCGTAACGCGAAAATGGACATGACGTCAGACGAGCGCGATCAGCGGACCGTCTTCATCATGCAGCTGGCCAGGCAGAGCCGTCCGAGAGACCTCGAGGAGTTCTTCTCCGCAGTCGGACACGTTCGCGACGTCCGCATCATCACCGACTCCAAAACCCGCCGCTCCAAGGGCATCGCCTACGTCGAGTTCTGGGAAATTGAAGCGGTCTCTTTGGTATGTGCGCTTTTCTTTACTTCTCTCTTTTGCTTGAGGAGAGAGTGCAATATATACAATATTAAAGCTGTTTTTTCGAAAATGCGAATTAGGTATTATTTTTTTGATATATTCAGTTGCCAATTTCCTATATGCAAATCGACTTGAGAAGGAAAGTGTTGCGCGGCAGTAGCTCACCATTGTAAAACAACCGCTAGTGTTATTCGCGTGCCATTTCATATCGCGTATTTTTGCGGCATCGCTGCCATGGAGTAAATTTTAACGATAAGAAAATGCATGGCAATTCGAAAACATTCTCTTACATCATTTTGCATGTACTACTACATAACTGGGCATGGAGAATGGTGAAATACCGTAGATATTAGGCTATAACAGTTTAAAAAGGATAAAAACGAATTCTTTTTATTTTTCAGGCGTTGGGACTGAACAACCAGAGGCTCCTGGGCGCGCCGCTAATCATTCAGCCGACAATGGCAGAGAAGAACAGAGCGGCTGCGGGCACGGTCGGCGGTGCACTGGGCTTCGGCAACGTCCAGACCGGTCCCATGAAGCTGTACATCGGGTCGTTGCATTATAACATCACCCAGGACATGCTGAAGGGCATTTTTGAACCTTTTGGACGCGTAAGTTGCATACGACTGTCCGTTGTTCATTATTTATGTGGAAATTTTCAGATAGATGCGATCGAGTTGGCGACGGACGAGAAGAATGAGTCGAAAGGATTCGGCTATGTTACGGTAAGTTATTTTGAGCACAAATTTTGCATGAAATGTTGAGGATTCTGCTCAAATATGAGTATGATATACGATTTAAAGACAATTATTCTTGTTGTGTTCTGACCTTCGGGGGACCAGTGGGCCGGAGACGGAGAGGTATAAGACCGTTTATATAAGTAGGCTAGCAAGAGGGAACAACTACTAGGACAACATGAGGCGGTGCTCTTGTTATACAAGGCGAGCCACACAGCCTCAGGCGATACTCAATGAACACGGTACAACATGGCTCCGGGGTACGCGGGGGATTCAAATACGATAACCGGTCTACAATCCTAACGAAACCCATCCCTAACTTGGGGACATATCAATTCTGAACATAGCTAATTACTCGCGTTATTTTGCAAATGTAGACAAACTTTTTTGGATATTTCTTATGTCGCACCACATAGAAATTATGTGTATAGCAGTTAATCAATAAAAATTTCAGTTTCACCACCCTGACGACGGCAAGCGGGCGATGGAACAACTGAACGGCTTCGAATTGGCCGGTCGCCCGATCAAAGTAGGCCCCGTCACCGACCAAGCGCCCACCGTCGCCGGCTATCAACGCCACCTTGACTCGGATGAAATGGACCGAGCCGGCGTCGATCTCGGCGCTTCCGGTCGACTGCATCTCATGGCGAAACTGGCCGAAGGTATGTCACTTCGTTTGTAGTCGAAATTTCTTCATCAAAATCAAGAAGTCGGAGATAGAATATGCTCGCTTTTCGGTGCTAGAATAGGGTTTGTCGTCAAGAATGATGTTTTTCTCAATTAACGCACGTATATTACAAGAAAAGAAAAAAAAAGTGCTTGCAAATGCTCTTCTCGCTATTTCATTTGGGTAAGAGGTGTTTTTTTATAACAATTTATACCCCAACGCACTTTTTTTGCATTCAGTTTTATGTGTTCAATTAAAACGCGAGCTAGTCGAAATGAAAGCAAATGTGCCGAATTCTGATAGGAGACACTGTAAGAGAGCAACCATAAGAACATCTGAGGGATTTTATTCATTTGCATGCATGTTTCACTAGCTGTCAGAACTTTCATTTACCTTTAATTTCAGGCACGGGCATGCAACTGCCTCAGGACGCCCAGACGGTGCTGATGCAGAACCAGCAGATTGCCGAGAATCGCTCTCTACCCGCCATCGCCACCCAATGCTTCATGCTATCCAACATGTTTGATCCGTCCCAGTAAGTATACAGTATCTCTTTTGGATTGTGTGCATGCCGGTTTGAGCAGTCTATCGTAGTTATAATAGTGCGATATTTTTGTATTCATGCGCTTGTTGATAAATATAATATGGATCTGCAGAATTAGCCATGTGGCCCTGACGTTTTACTTGATCGGTGACAGTGGGGCGAAATTTAATTAATATTTTTATATTCAGTATGTTAAATGGAACTGAAAAATTCGCTAGATTGAGTTGCTTTAATTGATCCATTACAATACTTGTGCTCTCTTTAAAATGGATGAAAATATGAATTATATAAAATTTGATGGCATATTTAAATTTATCGCTTGTTTCAGGGAGAATGATGAAAATTGGGATCAAGACATACGAGATGATGTCATTGAAGAATGTACGAAGAACGGAGGTGCGTTAAATTAATTATGCTCGCAGTTTTTCAGTATTAAGTACAGAAGTGTGCCCCAATCAGACGAATAGCTTTAAAACTTATTGTTCATTGAACATTTTTAATTCATTAATTTTTACGCATATAAATCGAAATCTATTTTGATTCCTGAAAAAGTTACTGGCGTCTTATCTAAAAAATTGAAGCGTTCAGAATCTTATCTTAGCAACTACTCTATATGTATGTCCCTAACTGAACGAAAAGACTGAGAATATCGGTTTTCATTTTGTGAAAAGTTAATTTGCAGGTGTATGGCACATTTTCGTGGACAAGGCGTCGGCTCAAGGCAACGTCTACGTTAAATGTCCATCGGTGGCCGCTGCCGTTGGCGCCGTTAACTCGCTTCACGGTCGCTGGTTTGCTGGTAAGTTCATTCGAAATTAGATTGTTTTCTGCGATAAATAACATCTTTTATGCTATTCTACAATCGTATTACTTGCATAAACTGAAGTCATATTGTTGTGCTTGTTAATCAATGGGGCACTGGAAACTACGGCATTAAGCCAAAGTCACGCTTTTTAAGTTGTCATGGTATTTAAGTTTTATTGTATGTCGTGTCGCGTGTTAAGCAGTTTTCATTTTGAGAGTGTGAGAGTGCTTTCGAACTCTCCGTCCTTTCCCATAAAAACAAGCCGTATCAAAGAACTTACATCATAAACTATGCTTCTTCTGAACCGCTAGCAACGATTTCTCGAAACTTCCTGCAGTTTAATCTCAAGTATTCATGGCTTCGTTAATAAATAATCTTCTTTCAGGCAAAGTGATCACCGCGAATTACGTGCCTGTCGCCAATTACCACCAGTTGTTCCCTGACGCGATGAAAGCGACGGCTTCGCTCTATCCGAGCTACCGACAGCAGACGTTGGCCGGAGGACACGCCGGGGCGATTTATTGATTTATATGTGTCGTGCGCGCGTACCGTACTCATTTCTATCTAGTAAACCATTTCAGATCTCAAATTTCTCATTTTAAAACAAATATTTAATGCTATTTCTTCGTTTAAACCAATTTGAGAGTTTCTTTCACATGAAATTTTCTGGATTGCTTTGAAGTCTTTTCGCTGATATCCAAATTTGTCGGCTAAACGAAGATTAGTTTGGCACAGTGTACTAGTAGAATGGCTACGGTTCACTCTCGGCGCGATAATCTAAATTTCGATATTGACACTGTCGTGGTCGTTGCTCTATCCTAAAATTGCTTGTCTACTTTATTGTGCCGTTTATGCGCGAGTTGGTTATCTCCTGTTGACAGCGCGTCAGTCGCAACGCCAATGCGATTCGGCATAGTAACCGTTTTTTCCTCAATCGATGACCGTTACTTCGCTGTTCTCTGTTACTGAAGAGGCTTTCCTGTCGATTTGTGCTGTTGTGCTTTGACGTCGCCCTCTCGATGTTTCCCACTTGTTATTCGGGCATGAAATGAGCGCAGTCAGTGGATGGAATGATTTTTGATTCGTTTATGGTACTTGATGTCGACGTTAAGAACGCGCGATTCTCTGCGTTCCCACGACACACGGCAAGTAGCATGACACACGACAAGCACGACACACGACATGCAAAGTTCACGGTATCTCGGATGTTGACTCTAAATGCGAACTTTTTTCGTCACTAAGCGAATGCGGTTCCGCGGTGTTAGATTGCTGGTGTAGTATTGCGGGATTCAGCGAGAACATGAGGAACGGATGAGTTCGTTCGTTTGCTAATTGAGCATTCTCTTGAACCTTTTCTTTGCAACTTCATTTCCTTCTCAATGACTAAGTCAATTTATCTGATTCTCAAGTCCCATTGTCACCATATTGCATGATAATTATACTGGCAGCAAAGGAAGCAAGTTGATCAAAAAATTCAAATTATTCACCGATTGCTAATACCGTATTTCTTCTAATAATCGCCCGCCCTCTGGCCTTGGTTGAAAAAATGATCGCCCACCCTCCAACGATCGCTCCCCTTCAGAGTCATAAAAACAATAAAAGTCTGTGCAGTGAAGGTCAAAACTGAACTCCCATTCACTTTCCACTATTAACACTGCGTTATCTTCTTATTTATGACTAAGATTATAAATTAAAGTAACGATTGTAAACGATAGATGCCCTCACTCCAACGAGCGCCTTCACTCAAACATCGGTCGAAATAATAATCGCCCCCCTCCAATAACGGCCCCCCCCGCAAGCCGGGGTTGAAAAAATAATCGCCCAAGGCGATTATTAGAAGAAATACGGTATACTTTTGAATTAAAGCTCTCTCCAGCAGTCGCAAGATCAGGTGCCTTTGACGAAAATCTGTTCCGAAAGCTCTCCAATTTTAATTATTTTGCGATAAATAGTGATAATTACTCAAAAAAGCGAATAATTCATATCTTACAGCGGTTAATTTTCATACTCAGTCGCGACTAATGTTATTGATTTCTCCTCCTTTGTGATATGCTGTAGTCGAGCAAAGTGATACATTTATTTAGATCAAAAAATATTTCCAAATTTAAAAAAGTCTTACGAAGTCGTTTTAAGATTAAAATTTTCTGAGTTTATCTAGTGTTTTAACCATTGCTTAGGTCGTCTCTCAAGGTTTTTAATTTTTAGTCTTTGGTATCTAACGACATTTTACGCCAGTTTTCACTGCAAATTGACATCACTCTGTCCGCGCCGACGTTCTTCATTCTCCGATCAGTCGACTGCGAGTAAAATGCGTCTCTGGTACTGGTCATTAGCAAAAGAGTTAGTGATTATCGAAAGTGCAGTGGTTATTAGCCGTAGCCATTGGCAGGATTAATTTTAGCATTATATGGCTATCGGCATTTCGGTTTTCATGTGTCAAATGCAAACTTTCAAATGCTGACGGCTGTGCTGAACGCATATGTACTGAACTAGACCGTAGTCTTTCGTTACCTTGGGCAAACTGTTTTGTCTATTTTAAGCATATCGCCCTTCTCTATGTAATTGCGACACCCTTTTTTTCCTTTCCACTCCTCATCTGTCACCTGCTGTCCGACGATTAGGATTAATGACTTCCACTCGATTCCAGTGTCAACTCCCTATTCGTCACCAGCCGTCCGACGGCAAGGGCTAATGTCTTCCACTCGATTCGGTTGTCAACTGCTGTCTGACGGCTAGGATTAATGACTTCCGTTCGATTCAACGCAGTCCTTTTGCGCTTCCGCGCCAATGCCTGCAATATTGTATAAAGCTTCCTTTCAGCAAGGGCCTCTCTCGTTCATTCAACACCTAGCGCAGCATTTTGGGCTGTTCTAGAATAAGCTTGTTGGCAAAAGTCCGTTTGCCATGGCGAGCGTTCGACTCCTCTTGCTGCTTTGCGTCGTAGGTCTATCGACTGCAAATATGTTTCGCCCTCGACTGGCAAAAATAGCCTCAAACGAATTCGAACATATTCGGCGGTGAGTAAAAAATTTGAAAGTACTTTCCCCAGCTAAAATTAGTTAAAAAGTTAATATTTAGTCGACCGTTGAAGGTCAATGTAATCTTCAATCGCGCATGTATTTCTTTATTTTAGACAATCAGCAGTCAGAAATTAATTTTGATATCTGCAAAGATCAGTGTTGAAAAAGCAATTGAAGCAATATTTCGCTTAGCTTTTACAGTAATGTTTTAGCTCTGCGAACTTGGCCAAAAACGATTACAGTCTCCACCGCGACTGTTACATCTCTCCAGTGAACTGTAACGCGTTTTTACTGAAAGACGACGACAGCGAAGCCATGCAGCGGTTCCGCCAGAAAATGCGCAGCTTGATGACGAGAGTGTCAAAAAATAGCCGACTGTGATTATGGGCGCGA
This sequence comes from Plectus sambesii, assembly GCA_002796945.1. NCBI lineage: Eukaryota > Metazoa > Nematoda > Chromadorea > Plectida > Plectidae > Plectus > Plectus sambesii. The sequence goes on along the minus strand of NIUQ01000635.1, from coordinate 14,508 downwards.
CTGTACAACCCAAATGACGGAAATATTTTCTCCGTAAACTGAACAGCTTTTCCATTCATTGCAGTTCGATAAAGTTGAATACGATCGAACTTAAAACTGGAGACAAACAGAATGAAAGGTCGTGCGATAAGCGAGGACTCTATGACAACTTTTAATATGACTAAATGCGACTATAAAAACGTCATAATTTCTTCGTCGAACATAGAGCATAAGCTATACTTTTCTGACTTATTCTTACAATCTGATATTTTTCAAGTATAAGAGTAAAAGCATATAATCTATACTTAATGTATCGCGTTCGAATCTGTTTCGATCGAACAATCACGGTAACTTTTAACATAATAATATTTATACCACAAAGATAAGCACGGAGTAATCGTGTCGTATAATTTTTACGCTGTCCTATTTGCTGAATTCTTACTCATGAAGAAATTTGATCACAGAATGTGAGGCTTTGAATGCTTCACCATTATGCATTTTTTATGATTGCCACTCTATTTCTCGCGCGTTGCAGCAATGCAGGCAAATGATTATTAACTATTTTACGAAGCAAAACTATTCAGCAAATTCATAAAATAACGATACAAGTTCAGAGATACCCAGTTCACGAAGAACTTACAATTTCACAAAATACCAAGTATGCGCATGGGTATAATAATTCAACTATTGGTGGAAATAAGGTAAGAGCAAATTAATTCTAAGAAACCCTAATTATATAAGATTTGCATGCATCTAAGACAAATGCTTCAAAGCGCGGATTTCAAATATTCTTCAAGCGTTTTCTTTTCCAGAATCGCGAATGCCTCCGCCCAAGTAGTCGTTGCCATCGCCGCTTTCTTCTGAATTTTAGCAGCCGTCTCTAAAATTTTTACTATAGCGAGTTCGACTTCTGAGTGTCGCTGAGATGGATGACTGCGCTTCCAAGCGATCGCTTCGTAGAGTACGGCATTCGTTTCCGCGTATGATATGGGTGGTTGGAAATTCGCGCGCTCCATGGCCTGATTCACGTGCAGTTGAATGAGATAGGTGGCGCGGCCGATCAGTTTCAGATTGGACGGCTTGACGTTGGTCATTGTATTGCCGACGACGCGACCCAGACGCGTCATCACCGTAGTCGAGTGGGCGTTCAGCAGCATCTTCAGAGCGATCTGAATGACTACGGTTCGCCTTATTGTTAAAACTGTTGGACTTCCCCCAAATATGAACGTGAAGGGTGGGGGATACAAAGATAGGCACTGGTCGACGCCTGATGGTGTATATGTATCCCTGCCACACTCTGAGGGTCATAGTACTCCCCTCAGCTTCGTCTATTCTAGCATCCCGCTTGATTTGTTACTAAACTTGGTTCACATATGAATTCGTATCGAATATGACAAACAAACCTGCTCTCGGATGCCGAGTGGGTCTGCACCGGCAGTGTCGACTTCTATTTGCAGGCGCAGTGCGTCACTATGCAGACCTGCACTTTCGAATAAAGCATCGCTGCTGTTTGGAGTCTTTTTCGCTGAAAGTTTATTCTTTTAAAGGCGAGCATTGAAAGTGATATTACAGTTGATGATTATGGCAGTGCTATCTCTCCTGATCTACAAGGGGGGACACTTTGATTTTAAGCCAATTTGCAACGAAAAAGTTACACTTTGCCTTTATACAACATGTTTAATACTTGCAAAGCTCATCATGCACATGTCCTGGAAGACAAGTTTCCATAAAATTCACAATGAATGTCGCAGTTTAAAGTTCTGATCATAATACCCTGGTTTGCGGGTGCGTGCAGCTCGATCACTGCGATACGGGCTTTGTTTTCAACCGCCTTGCTAATAAGGTTCTCCAAAGCTTTGGCGGGCATTGGGTGGCAATCGGAGAGAATGACAACGACGAGGTCGCCTTCTTCACACTTAACAGAGTTTAGAGAAAAGTCGTAGAATTCTTCCTGTTCGCGCCCGGCGTTAGCCAAGCTCTTTATCGCCGCTTCCTTTAAGTAGCAGTTTGTAATATGCTCGAAGTCGCTGGAAAACGATGCCGGCTCGAGCCCATGAAATGGACGTCCAAGAAGCTCCTCCCATGCTGCCTTCTGCTCGTCGGCAGCTGTGCAAACGTGGATCCATGACCTGAGGTGGAAAACTTCTAGTATCACATATTTATTGCTGTGGGCGTGAGGGATTGATGAGGAATAGACAATATTGCTGTGGACCAGTAGCGATCTTCGTTAGATAATCATTTGATACGATGGGCATGGGAATGTTACTGGTAGGAGATATGTCCCTCAACTCCCCTTCTGCTTGCATGGCATTAGTCGCTAATCGGCGACCGCCTCTGAATATACCATGAGCTGCAGAGTTCTCTGCTGCTAAAAATGATCACCGCTTTCGAACTTGCGTGCATTCAAAAATCATAGCCTTTAACTTTTCGATAAATTTCTATCAGCTCACAGGCCTGCAGGATCAAAGTGACAGACAGTTCTAGGAGTGGAAGCGGCGTTTCCTAAGCAACCTACGCATCCGCCCCTCTGTGCAAATCTGGCTATGTTGTAGCATTAAGATTATTAGGACTGCCACAACTTTGATTGAAGGGGACTTTACTTGCGTTCAGTCATATGCGTCGTGTCGAGTGGAAATAGGCTAAAGGTAGGACTGCGCTCCGTGACGTCAGTGAAGACAGCCATGAGTGGCGGTCCCACGGCGAAATAAGTGGAGTGGTGACCGGCTGCATAAATGGACGACTCGAGCTCAGTCAGCTTCGAAAACCGCTGGCGGCAGTTATTCGCCGTCTCCAGTAGCGCGTGGAATGACAAGAGGCGATCGCTGAGCGACGGCTGATCAGTAAAGCCGAGCTCACTCAGCTGATCGGCCTAAAACGCATTATCTCGATCATGTTTTTAAATTTTTTATTGCATGCTCAAAGTGCTATTGGACTCTGGACCCAAAGCTAGGGTTTCAAGGACTCATAGTGTCGGGGGTGTTTGATGTCTGGATATTTTCCATCAGGATATTCGGGAGGGAAGGGGATGGTTAAAAATAGGAGGCTTCTCCGAATTTCAAGATATCTGCGCGCAATTTTGAAGCTGAATTAGGAGAACAAGAGTCGATATCTGGGCGTGGATTTTTAGTTTTATTCGATTGAGGTATCGGCGAGGGATAGCTCAGGGATGCCGAGTCGCCAAATCCATCTTCAAAATACTGAGTTATTCATCGTTTGTATTTTTGCTTGCAACAGTGATGTACATGTACCCAAAGCAACTTAATTTTAACAAACGAAAAAATCGTGTTCTGAATATGAAAACCCTCAGGCAAATGTAGAATGATATTATCCGCGTACTATTTCCCGTGTGCAGTTTTGCAAAAGCAGTATCGTAACGGGCGTTTTGAACAATATGCCCAATATCCGTACCTGTAGGCAGCCCGACAACAGCGATTGCAGCGCGTGTTCAAGCACGACGCCGAGCACAAAGAGGCTGATGGAAGTGGCCTGCATGCGAGTGGAGCCAGTGATCCCTTGCGGCCCCGTGCACAGGTTGATCTTGGTAATTGCATCGTTTTCCAGCACCGTTCGGCTCCGATCGAACGGTAGAAGCACTTCGTCCGGGTTATTGTACACGAAGTACAGATGTTCTTTGGACATCTATACGAATAGATAATTTTAATAATTGTGAATTTGCGAAAATGTTACAGCAGCGCATAGACTACTATTTACAAGAAAGCCGTAGTAGCACTTTAACAAGAATATATACACTCCTTTTACAACGACAGCGATTTTTTTAGTTACACTCTAGCAAGATAATTATTACCTCAAGATTTCGACCATTGCTGAGACCGAATGATTAATTGGCGGCCAGCATGAGTGATTGTGTCAAATACTTGAAACTATTCAGAATTGTTCATTTTTGACATTTAAAAATTAAGAATCAGTGTCACTTATTTGGGTGGAAATGAACACTATCACATCGAAACTTGAAATAGTGAAAAAATACTTCAGTGTCTACCTCAGGTTCTTCATCCTTGCACTGTTCGCGCGCGGCTAATATAACTCCGATGACGGAAGAGGTTTCGCCGCCTTCGGTTACAGAAAAGACAACGTCTCCTTTACGAATGCCGTAGCTTTCCATTTGGCGCCTGCCAATAATCTGTAGATCTTCGAAACCCTCGAGCGAGCTGACCAACGCACGATCCCCTCCAGTTATCTCTCCAATAACTTGCTCTTCTATGTCGTCTGGTTTCCTTAAGGTTTTGTTTTCATAGTATTCCTTTAGTGTACTAGTTTTGACAGAGCCTGTACATCCCTCTCTACTCTCGAAGATAACTTACAGAAATCCGAGTTACAAACGAGAGTGTTTAAAATTTGTTTTAATCTCACGTTTCAAATCTAGCGCGCTCTCGACCAGCCGCGCATATATTACGAAAATCGCCGTAAACGGGTGGCACTTGATCTCAATCTCCAATTTCGTTCTTTTGCGAAGGTAAGCGGGCAATGCTGCATCAACCTTCAGAATTAAGGAAAAAGTATTGAGGAAGAGTTAGCCTACTTTAGTGCACTTTTGATGCTCGCCCAAATCGCGTCGTTGCGCTTGACCTTGCGCCAAAATGGCCGCCACACGGCGCATTCAAGTACTTTACATAGACGGCCGGTCGCACCGCAGCCGTAGAAGAAAATTTTGCGGCCGTCGGCGATTGCGGTTTGGATTGCTTTGGCCGCTTGCACCAAATGAGCCGGTTCATTCGCCACTTCTTTGATCTTCCTCAAAATGTCTTCATCGACGAAGAATAATTGCTGCAGGGCTTGATCAGCATTGGCCTGAAAGATTTTCACATTACAATCGAATGAGAATTATTAAGCGCTAAAAGTTAAATCACATAGAAATCACATAGCCAGTTGATCAGAGGCTCCTTAAAGAAAAAAAGGAAATGTATGTGCATTTTATGAAACAATTTTGAGCTTTGGCCCGCCACTGATTAAGTAGGACAGAAAGCAACCGACCACTGCAGTCTTGCTCAGCTGCAACGTTTTTGGATGCCGTTGCTCGGTGAGAAGAGTGTGCAGTTGGAACTGGGTCGCCGACGTTACGTAGTCTATCGATTCAGCCGAAGGAGCGGCGTCCAGAAATCTCTCATCGACCCCTTCATCCTGTGCATGTTTTTGTTGATCAATTGGCGTCATGTTACTTCCTTGAGAATTCTCTCTGTTGAAGGTTGTTTGTTTTGAGGATACTTTCCTGAAACAGGCCAATGATGGAAGCATCATTCAAAAAGTGTAATTGTTCGTTTCGCGGTAAAAACAATAACGCGCGAGAAACGAATGCATGAAAAACTATTACAATGACGGATAAAGCTCAGCGATTGCGGAGAGGTTTGTCTAATTTTGCTTTTATCATATTCAATAAAAAAATAAACTTTCGAATAAGAAGACAAATCATATGCTTCTGAAATCATTTCCTATAAAGCTTAAAATTTTAAGCAACTGAAACTCAGAAGCTGTCGAGAACGTTTTAAAAATCAGCATTCTCAACTATTTTTTCGTTGAAATTAAAATAAAACTCTGTTCAATAGCCTGAAAATGGCTACGGCCCTGCTCAAAGCCGCATGTAAGATTTTTAGTTTTAAATTAATATGCACAAAGTTGGACGACATCGTTGAGTGTGCGCGACGGCGAAAGCGGCACTTTGCGGCAAAGGTGGCAGCGCTCGACACGAATCACTGGGCCCGCGCAGTGAAAATCTGGCGGCAGACCACGACAACGCTGGGCAGATGATCTACAGAGGGTGGGGATTGGTTTCGGGCTGCTATGTCACCGCTATGGGATGCCATAGAATCGCGCTTCATTTTAAATAAATGATAAAACTAAATAAAGTTTAAAGTTAATGTTGAAATTAATGCGATAAAAAAATTAGAGAGCGAATGGAAACGGACGACCCAACCCAAAATGCGCTCATCCAGAAATGATATAATCTTTCTCCCTTTAATATACAGCGTGAAAGTATCGATAAACGGCTGACTAGTTTTCAATAAAATTTTTGCAAAGCGTTTTAATGTTTCAATCATCATCAGACGTAATCGAACAATTCGAATTTATCAAGCTTTTACTATTACGCAGCTCTAAGCTTTCCCTATCTCGATATCTGAGACATATTCGATTAGCGTTCTTCTATAATTTAACATTATAAAATCTTACTTTTTCTATAATCCTATATTCTATACTCTAAATTTCCAATGATATCCTATGTATAACATGCGAGCAAACTTGTTTAGATCTTATAAGCAGCAATCGACAAGAGCAGTAAACAGGGAGCCGACGCTGATAGCATTTCGACTTTATCATTACTGCTACCAGCATAACAGTGAGCAAAGTTGCGCTACATTTTACGTCATACGTGGTCATATGTAGAGAAACGTGAAAATTTTGCTAGTTCTTGGTTTACAATCGCGCAGCTATCTAATAAACGCACAAGAGTCAAAAAATGTAGCTACTTATTTCATAATCTCAAGTAATAAGCCAAATGATGCAGAAAAAAACTGTGAGAAAGCGGAGACAAATGAAAAAAAACGAGTTAAGTACTGAAGTCAGCTCTACTTCTGTGTCTGAATTAACTGATGACGAAAAGCACAGACTGCACAATCAAGAGAAGCACGACTATCATGATCAACTAGAACCTAGCTGCATGGAGCAGTTTCTAAGCACGCTACTTGCAACGTCATATCATTTTCGGACAGCATAAATTCTCAATTGTATGCAAAAATATACGTGATTTTGCCCTGCACAGCTTTCTAATCAGTATTGCCGGCAATAACAAAAATCGAAAACGTTTGCACGATCCTGCTGGACATGCAATGATCTAAAACTTATCGTAGGTCAAGCACCTATGTCGCGATTGTAGGCTGGACCATGAAGCAAGCGCTAGTAATTCAGCATTTTTAGCAAGCAGAGAGAATACTTAGGTGCCGCGTTCAGTTGTGGAACAAGGAAAAGAAGCAATAAAGTGAATGTTAGACAATTCAGACAATTAGCGAAACAAAGAGCTGCTGTGTAGTTCCTGGCATAAGTTATTCATCAATTTTTTTCCCGATGTATTCTTGAACGCAAGACAAATTGCTTAGTACTTATGAATTAAAGCGAGGCTGATGCATGAACAACCATCAGAATGCTTCGATGACTCTGATGCGGCCATATGTTTCAGTACAGTTGATAAGATATAACTTCTGAAGGAAAAGAGGAGCATGAGCGAGCAAAGGTTCATATATTTGGTAGTGTTGAAGGTGAGGTGACGAAATTAGTAGCTGAAGCCAATATCATCGATGACGCAGGAAGAATTGAATGAATCCTCTCTCATACTTCTCTCGTGACTTGTGAACAAGTTTTCACTGCAAAAATTCAATTCAATCAAATTGTTCAAAAAATTCGACTATTCTCTCTTGCATTACTTTTCGGCTTCTGCACCAATTTTAAATCGAAACATATATTCATATTTGTCTCATCATATCCAGTCGATTAAAGCATTACTGCATTGATATTGACGTACTCTTTATTATCGATATACAAATATACACTTACAGTGAACGCAAACGCCAGAGAAACCGGAATACATTCCTAGCAAACTGCGCATAAACGTGGATCCCTGTCGATCAATTGAGTTTTGCGTTCAAACAGCGAACTCTGCAAGAAATTGTGCCAATTCAGGTTTACACGCGCCGTGATATTTCGCCACTGGTGTCACAAATTCTACCTACAGAATATGGAGCCATAACCTATTTTAACTATTATATGTATCATTGTGACTCTTTATGTAAAGAGCGCGAATAATTAATTGAAGGTTCCGCTTCCGGTTCAGGATTGTTAGTATCGGGTACACATATTCTGTATAATACAATTTTGGGGTATCATGAGAACATGAATCGGAGCCGAATTTGGATGATAAATCCATAAAACCTGATCATTAAATGTAGCGTGTTGCATGGCAACTGGTCCTCTGTTGCTATGCAACACAAGTGCGAGAGCGTCCTGTGTTATAAGTCTGTGGGCGGAGTTTCGTATTATCAACGAACTGTCGAAGATTTCGCGGAAAAAACGAGATGCTTTTGCTCACTTTCCTTATTCTAAGATTCTCCTATGCCATATGCTCATTTTGTGCTAAACTGTTCAGATATTGGAGTCCCCCATCAGCCACATATAAAAAGTGCCCATAATGAAGTTTAAATCGCGCTTAGTATCGTATCTTTCTAGAATTCAAACAGTTTGCTTGGAATGTATTCCGGTTTCTCTGGCATTTGCGTTCACTATAACACCGTATCTCAAAGCAAAAACATCATTTCACACTTTTACATAAAAATACCGTAGCATGCCAGTTTTCAGCGAAATCCGAAAATACTTAGGCAACTGTGCCACAACAAACTCGATACAGAGAAAACTCCGATCTTAAGTAATCACAGAGTCGGCGTCGGTGCTACTGATTTGCATTATTTGGCGCACGCCGAGGCCGCTCCACTGTAATACTTAACGCACGGTGACTAACTTTATCTACATTGGTTCCGTTGCAACAAATGATGTACATGCTACATACTGTAACAAAAAATTTGCGAAAAATCGCCACCATCGCCGAGAGTGAAAAAATTAATAGAATTTCTCGCGACAACGTAGGTGCTGTCCGACTCCCGACATGTTATTCCGAGCGCGTTGCTGTTTCGAGCTGACGGAGTATCGAGACGGTATGGATAGGGAGGTACGTTGTCGTTATTGTTTGTCAAAAGAACGAAGCAGGTAGCAAGCGTGGTTGGCTGGCAGTTGCAATTGATAGCAAAGCCCGTTTGTGACGGAATTCCTGGTTCCTGCAAATAAGTAACTTTGACGGGCAGACAGGTAGCATCATTGTAGCAGAAGTACACGAGCACCTGTTAATTTTGAGTGAAAGATTTGTTCGCAAATTTTGCCGCTGTTCCTTCCGTCACCAAAATTTTAATCGCGCTATTAAATCAACAGTTCTATTATTATTTTACTATTTTGCAAAAGAAAATAACAAAATCCGGGCATGAGAGATCTGAATACACGAGAACTTACTCTTCATGATTTCTCGTGTACACTTAAGGATCCGAAACGCTTAAAAATCCCGAATTAATGAGAACTTTTCTGCATTTTCCTATATCCTATATTCTCCGATAAATGTGTCGAGTATTGTTTTGAAAGTTTATTATAAAGCCGACACGCCGCAATAATTTTTTGCAGAGGTTCATGTCGTCTTCACGCAAACACCCGTCTCAAATGTGGCTACTCTACTACATTAAAGCTTCCGTATTGCCTCGAATTTGACTGATCATCTGACTCTGATTGTCCTTCTTGTTCGCCAACTATTGCCGGTCGCACTGCATACAGTAGCGGTCCAAATTCTGGACAATTTTTGGTTTTTTTTCTTTTTGTCTTTTCTTGAAGCAAAACTACTGTTCGGTAAAAATCTTTTATAACCATATTGTAACAATTTTTACGCTCTACAAACTGGTGCCAAAAACACGGCGTAATAACCACTCCGCGTGACATGGTATTATGACAAAGAAGAAGACTCGATTTCGCGCGCGTCTATAATCTGGACACTTTTTGAGTTTTCGTCTTTTTTCAACGTTTTATGTTTCCTTGTTACTGTCAAATCGCAATTTTTTGTTTATATAGAGTAAGAGATGGCTCCTAGAAAGAGAACTGCGTCTCCTGTCGAAAGATTGATCGTTAGATTGCGCGACGAAGAGAGGTACGCGTTAGAGGAAATAGGCGACCATCTGGGTATGGAAAAGGTGCCATTAAGAAGATTTATGAGCGTGTCAAGAACCCTCCTGTTCCGAAAAGCCGTGGAAGGCCTCGGGTTACCAACGAAAGGTAAAAAGATTTGGATTTGGCCTTTTTATGCTCCAATTTTAGAGCTATTTCGTTTTCAGGACAGACAGAAAACTGTTTGTGGAATCGAAGAAGAATCCCAAGCGCGCCGCTTCTGAAGTATTGCCCACCGCTGGTGTTCCAGAAATCAGCGACTCCACTATACAGCGTCGTCTGAGAGATAAAGGGCTCTACGGAAGAGTTGCAGTGCACAAGCCGTACGTGTCCAAGACGAATATGGAGAAACGCATTAAGTTCACTAGAGAGCACTTGCAGTGGACGACCGAAGACTGGAAGGAAGTGCTCTGGACCGAAGACTGAAAGGAAGTGCTCTGGACCGACGAATCACTGTTTAATTTGAGTAAAAGCGATGGTATTCGTTATGTTAGGCGCTCAGTCAGTGCTAGATTCGACCTCCGTTACACTGTGGGAACGGTCAAATATAGGGGAGGAAATATCATGGTTTGGGGCTGCTTTAGTCTGACTGGGATAGGTCCGTTGCATGGCATCAACGGCATTATGAACCAAGTCCGGTATCGATAAATCCTGCAGGAGGTCACACTGCCCCATGCCAGGCGAAATATGCCTCGTGGATGGGTTCTGCAACAAGATAATGTCCCAAAACATATGACAAAAAGCGTTAAAAGCTGGTTCACAGAGAAAACGTTGAGGGTTATGGAGTGGTCAGCGCAGTCTCCCGACCTAAATCCCATCGAGAATTTGTGGGCAGAGGTTGAGCGATGACTTGCATGCCAGAAATTCCGCAAGCCCGATGATTTGTTCGATGCTGTGAGATGAGAGTGGACTGCTTTGCCTCAGCAAACGCTCGAGACTCTCGTAGAGTCCATGCCGCGCCAATGCAGGGCCGTCCTTAAAGCCAATGGCGCACCAACCAAGTATTAGTATACCTTTTATGTTGTAAAAAAAGAACGGGTCGTTTCGCTTTGATATTTCTGTAAAATTTTTGATCTTTTGTTGAAGAATTTAAAACTGTCCAGATTATAGACGCGCGCGAAATCGAGTTCTCTTCTTTGTCATAATCCCATGTCGCGTGGAGTGGTTATTACGTCGTGTTCTTGGCACCAGTTTGTAGAACGGAAAAATTGCCACAAGACGGTTATAAAAGATGTTTACCGAACAGTAGTTTTGCTTCAAGAAAATATATTTAAAATCTCAAAAAAGTGTCCAGAATTTTGACCGGTACTGTACGTACTTCGATAGGATTGTCAGTTTAGGTGGATCAACTAAATATACTAGATTAATTCATTTCACTGAAATTTTTGCTAATCTATTTTAGGATTTGATGAAGTAGGCAAATTGCCACCTGCAACGTTTAACTATTTAACAATAGTAAACAGATTTAACAATTTCGTTAAAAAGCTTTCGTGAGACAATAGTAATCACTTCATACCCGAATTAAGGTGACCTGCTCCACTGTTACCATTCCGTTTTGCACTGGTGGTGGGAAAGCCGCCGTTGCATCGGCTATCAACGATTCCAGCGGTGGGCAGCCTAAAATAAGAACATTTCACTGAAAAGCGCTTAAACTGTATTCCTACTACAGTCGAACCCGCATCATTGCAGCTTCGCGGGAACCAGCCAAGAGCTACAATAATGCGGGTCGTGCAAAGATCCGGAGTGCAATGATGCGGGTTCGACTGTAATGAAATCCTGTCTTTGAGATATTGCTCAAGTTGTGACGACACGCATTATAGAATTCGAAAATAAAGTGATTGACTAAAAAATAGTTGGCATGCCGTACTGTTATTAAGAGTCGCTACGGTATCACTTCAAAGCAGGAAGTTTTTGATTGGAAACTCTTGGAGAAAGACACAACATACCTAGCGAAGTTGTGGTTGTTGTTGTGGTTGATGTGCTCGTACTTGTAGTATCGGGAACCGTCGCAGTTCGCTGGCACAAGTCGGCGGACTTTACGCAGAGATAAAATACTGTCGCAGCAACAACAAGGCAGTTTTTGAGAAGATTTGACATCTCACCAACAGACCTTGCTGAAAATGATCGCAGACTTCCGGCTACCTTGATACAACTCAATGCGGCCCATTACACAGCATGTCACGCTGGCATTTCACCTAAATCAAAAAGACTCAGATTAAAGTAGCCCAACAAACTCTCCACTCTCGATATGTTCATCACTCGAATCGAGATCAGTCAGTCATCACCCGTCGGTGATCTCATTCTCAGCCAGCAAATTACGCGTTACAGTTTGGCAGATCTCTGCTGCCCTCGATTACACAATCATATTGCTCCTTTGCCATTCGACGAATACCGTTGATGAGACCTACCACTGAATGCGACCATTCAACCTAACCCACTAACCGTGCGACCGCGACAGGAACGTCTAAGTTTCAACTGGTGCGGTCAACTTTCAATTGTGTATCGAGAGCGAAAATTTTACGCATAACATCAGTCATTAAAACGATAGTTGTCGTCTAAAGATATCGCAGAGAGCATTAGGAATTAACGGCAGAAAAGCAAAATTTCTTATTTTTGATTCGCAGCAGACTACCGCTACTTAGCACAATAAATTTTCACTTAGAATGTTGGTAAACATTTGACAAAAATCAATCTCCTACCTGACATTCGCGAAATCAAATGCAAAAATTATGAATTCTGATTTTCGGAAGAATCTAATATCACGCAAGATCTACCATTGGCAAGTTTTGCACAGTAATCATTCCGAACATTGCTATCTTTAAAAGTTTATTACTGAATTATCGATGGATATATTATGGATAGGCCATTATCAATTCGATTGCTAATTTAAATTCACTTAATTATTTACAGCTCCGTTAATACTTTACAAAAATTTTTGTTTGAACATTTTTGGATTTCATAGACATGTGCACATCAGCAAACTGAGAAAGGTAAAACGACGGAGAAAGTGAATGATAGTCACTCTTCAGCAAGTTAAAATCGTCAGGCTTAACTGGAACTCATAAGCAGAAGCCTGAACCAAAGTTCAATGATTATCCTATCGCATTATCAGGAATCTTTTATCACAGTATCAAAACGATTTTACGTGACTGATCAGAAAAGGTCTCATTCTTTTACTCCCGCGTGTAATAGACTGAAACTAGCAGAGAAGAGATGAACACAGCCTAGATTTCTCTGACCTAAATCATGAGACGCCGTCGACCAGTATATGATCGCAGTCAGTGTTCGAAATTCAATCGTTACTGATTGCCAGTATTCATTTTGCAAAGTTCTCTTCAAACTACAATGTCTCTCGCTGTTCATTTATTTGTCTATTGTTTCGCCATATTAGTCACCGACTACTCAAAAAATGGCCATGCATGTTTTAGAACTATTCCTGTTCAAGACATAGTCATGACCAGACGAACTACAACTACAACTACAACGGCGGTAATGACGACTGTTGTACATCGTTGAGTAAAATTTATTTAAAGTTAGAGCAGTAACTGTGCAAGTAGTATAAATCTGTTGCGCATACAATGCTTACGCCAGTATTCCTTTTCTATTGAAATTAGAGTTAATTGCACAATTTATTTTGCTGGATTTCAAAGTTAATAAAATCATCCTCTACTTAACTTGTTTTACGCTATTGCAGGCACCCACCTGTCCAGATCCCACGCCTCTGTTCGTAGTTGCTCCTCTGGTACCAGCCTCAGGAGCCCCAAGTCTCTCGGTGTTTACAACTGGTGGACCAGCTCCCATTGGTCAAACTGTCGACGCGATATGCGCTGGGCGGGCGACTTTCATCATCAAATACGACAGCGGTGTCGAACTGTGTCAGGGTATCAACAATTTCCCACCCGTGAGCGAACTTATCACTCTCACGTGTCAGAACAGTGGAGATTGGAGTGTCGCCGCCGTGGACAATTTTTTATCACCAGGACCGGCTGCCGGGCCTGTTACCGTCCCAAGTAAGTGCCACGATGAAGCCTTATTGCTCATTTCAATCATTTTCACTTCAGGTAAAATTCTTTGCCAAACAACGCCTATCGCATCGCCGACCCCCGTAATATGCACCGCTCAAGTGCCACTGTAGCCGCAAAGTCGTCGTACAAAACGGGAAAAATCATCCTTGTGAACGCTGAAAGGGTGTTATACTACTTTGTACTACAATATAACTTCGTTGTTCAGCCATTGTCATCACTTTAAAATATGCAGTCGTCTCAAAACCAAGCACGTGAGCATTACATGCTTGAGCCAAGAGATTTGAATTAGAATCAGACTGTCAGCTGATTTTCAATGAAGTTACGGTACTCGCAAGAACGCAGTAATGTCGCGCTTTTCCCGAGCCGCGACAGTGCCTCTGTCCAACTTAGTACAGCGAAAATCCTTAAACGTTGTCGCTAGTAGAGCATACATGAGAGCACAAATTATTTGAGGTCGAGCTGTCTTAAAGGCTGCCGTCACGATCTGCGCTATTTTACATTTATGAGTTCCCGTCCCTTCATTGAAAACTCTTGAACGTGCCAATGTTCATATAAGTATCTGAGCTTTACCCATACGCCTCGTTTCAGCGGCAACAATACTAATTCCAACTTATCAGAGTCAGAAACAGCGCGTCACAGTCTGAATGATGATGCTTTCTTTGTGTTGATGTGTGAAAGAAATAAAACCATATTTCATTGCCATCAGAAATCATTAAAGTGCATAAGAAATCGGATTTTTGCTCTTCTT